>APFE030070268.1:0-42398 GCA_000404065.3 Pinus taeda | reverse complement strand
GTGTCACAGGAGAAGTTTTTGGAAGATTCCATGATCATCCACCTTGCAAATTGTCTCTGCCATTTGTCTACTCTCGCCTATTGCACCCTACAGAATAAATTTTCAGTATGCGTCGCACTTTTTGCATGTGGCGGGTGAGATGCATCACAACCTTAGCACTGAGTAGTCTGTATGGTCCAGTTTTGACCAGTTCTAAGCAGTTTTCCATGGAGAACTTCTGGGAGATGATGTAATCAGCTAACCTTGTTCCTTTAGGGTGTGAAACAACACTTTTATGGACTCATAAGCCCTTGGTTTATGTATATATATGATTGGGGTTGCAGTGCCCAAATATGTCTATAACAATTGCCCCCTAAAGCATGAGGTCGAAAATCTTTTGATGTCGGGTGAAATGATTTATCATGAGGATCCGAGGTTTTTCGAACTGGAAGGTGACCTGTAATAAGATAAAATACAATGCATTATCTTCATAATGTTTTCATGATCTAGCTGAGGCGGGCATTCCCATTCTCAGCTTTATAAATTCATTTTCATGTACATAGGACAGACAACCATCTGTGTGGCAGACTGATGATTCTGATAGAGCCATCATCCTTTGATTCGGATGATCATCTGTGCAGTAATGATGTACATTTGATGTCTTTATTTTCCTGAATATATCGCAGCCCGGAAGGATGAAACTAGATCCAGGGTCTTCAAACTCTTTCAATCTTCACTCGAAGTACAAGTCGATCCATGTGAGAAGATGTTCTGGAGTCGAACATGGAAAGACATCGCCTAATTACCAACCAATGATGTAAGTTGTTAATAGGCACGAGAGGAATCACCGATAATGATGATGACCCTCAAGTTACGATAGTACAATTCATGTGGTGTGAAAAAGGGACTTGGCGTCGAACACCACGCAAAATCTTTCGGTAGAAGGCCATTGATGTAAACCTGTCACCGGAAGTGAGAAACTTGTCATTGAGGCATGCAAGCTTCAAAGTACTGAAAGGGTTGTTCCTAGATCAACTTATTGGATAATGAGCTGTTGTCGACAAGAAGTGACCTGTCATAGGAGGGCCTTAATGAATCCCACATCTACGACATGGAACGGAGCAAATTATTTTGTGGAGGTGAAAACGATCTCATGATATAGGGTTCAAGGTGGCAGTCATGAAAGAATGAAGGGTGAAGGTATTGCAGCGGATGAGACACAAGCTGGGTTGGTGAATTCTTTGAGCGAATTCTCTTGAACATATCAGTGACACTGAAATGGATCGGTAGCGTTAACCCAAAAAGTGGATGGTACCATGGACCAATGGTAATATGACTAGTGAATGAAATAACCCAACCCGACTCAATCATGGCGATGGAGTTAAAGTGTCATGTTCAAGATCGACTTGCTACCAATAAAATTTCTTCAAGTTTTCTTCCTAATTTTTCCCCAGTCATTGCTGACCAGTACCTCTTTATTTTTATCAAGCTTGAGGAGGATAACATATGCTTGTTCTATAATTTTCCCTTCGGGAAAACCCGTCACTATGTTTTAACGAGCCTAGCGACAGTGAAAATCGTTCTTGTCTGCATGGACAAGTTTGTCGCTATTGGTTTTAACGAGTTTAACGACAAAGATAACTCAGTCCTTTTTCAATTTTAGAGAGTCTGAAAAGGGACAGAAAGGAAATTCCAGTAATCCGTTTTTGTCATGTAATCCCTTAAGTCTGAAAAAGTATAAAATAATACGAAAGGGATGAATTTTCGATAGTTTTAACAAGCCGAAAAATACAAGCACTCGATCTTTCTGTGTAATGATCCCTCAAGTCCAAAAAGATTAAAATATAGAGGAGGTATAGCACTTCTGATAGCTTTAACGAGCTGGAGAGGCCAATTGCTCGGCAATCTTTTCATATTTTACGAGTCAGATGAAAAGAGCTTAAAGGAGACTCGTTTTTTGAGGAATGAGTGATATTTTCAGGTAGCAGCTGGTTGCAGGTGAGGTTGGAACTTTCCAATCACGGCAGTGTCAAGAGGATGGCTAACAGAATCACTCATCGTAGCTGTTCCTCAAAAGGGTAAACAATCAAATGAAGGCGTATGATCGGCTAAAATAGAGTGGAGGTGATGGTAAGAATGACCAAGGCTCAAAAGCTGATGATAATGCATTCACAATGGTTATTTACTGGAGGTTGGTTCATTTTTTAATGAGCTTAAACTTTGGTGGAACATATGCTCATTGCTTAGGTTTAATTTTTAACGAGCTTGAACTTTGCGTAAAACTGCTCATGGCTAGGTTTATTTTTTAACGAGCTTGAACTTTGCAGAAACATTGCTCATTTTTGGTTTCATGTTTACACAAGCTTAAAACAAAAAACTATGCTTGTTATAAGTTCACATGCCCCCAGCATAACGACGCAAATCGAGGTGCATGCCCCCCAAGCTTCATTTCATTCAGCGCGGTTGTTGGAATGAAGGTTTACCTTCGCGATCTTTGAAAGACTCAACTTGGATTTTACGAGATAGTAATCAAAGACTCGATTTGGAAAGGGAGTTGTTTCATTTTTTAATGAGGTTGACACAGGACAAGAATTATCCTGAGAATCCACTGTATTTACAGTATTTGATAGAAAATCAAAAACTGAAGGATGATTAAGGTCGTTGGAATAATATTTGTGGTAATACAGAAGATGGGAACGATGGTGGTAATCTTCCCATGGTGCCTCTCCTATCATTATTGACTGAATGATTCCTTCATCTGTAGAATGTACATGCGACCAAGGATCTGAAGAGATGCCATATTCCTTAGACCTATCTATCCAAACACTCGATGAGCATTGATTTGGGTTTGCCCCCTAGGCCAAGAAAATTGATTGCTACAATATTTCTAAAATGGCGATGATCCATGCTGACAAAATGTTCAGGAATCTTCTGAATATTTTAGATATAGAAGATATCATATTGTAGGTTTCCACCTTGGTTACTTCTGCCAGATTACTTGGAGGCGGTAGGGAAAAATTACCCATTAAGGCAGTTTCCTTTAGGAGGCCTACTCCAACATTTTGAAGCGATTGAGAGCTTCCATGGATCATTGGAATGCTTCCCGTAACTTGTGAACTATTGGGGAGGAAGGTTTGGTTCTCAACTATTGTAATTCCTCCTTGAAAAGGAAATGCAATCTTTCTAAAGTATGTTGACACAACTGCAGCCATAGCATAAATCCAAGGCCTTCCCAATAGGATGCTTTAATTGAGGTTTCCATCGACAAATTCAACATCAATTTCTATTGTTTTTCCCCCCAATTCGACTTGCAATTTACTTAAAATCCCGTATGGAGTGTATGTTTGTCCATTAAATGCTTTTAACATCATTGACGATCACGACAAGGGTGGTGAGCCTAAAGTTTTCTAGCAACTCATTGACATAATACACGTAGATGCCCCCTCATCAATAATTGTTCGATGAATAGTTTTGTTGAGGGCTTTCACTTGAATAAGGAAAGCGAGTTGAGCTGGTAACTGAGGGTCATATCCTTTATGATTAAAGGCCACAAGATTGGAATCCGCTCGGTCAATCCCACCTATTACTAATAATAAAGCTTGCTTTTGGGAGGGGAAATTTTGCAGTACCTCAAGTGTCGACATAGCGGACGACAATTGGGCCAGGTCCTCTACTATATTATAATGCTATGCCGCTATGGCACGAGGATTAAATGTTGATTTGTGTACTACTCCCTTTGGCGGTTTTATCATTAGTTCAAGAATGATGGGTGGCACAACTTCAGTTAAAGTTGTTGTCGAACTACTAGGTTGATCATTAGCCTTGTTGTTTGACAGTTGTGGATTCCCATAATCTTTATTCCTTGTAGATATCAAAGCATCATTTTGTTGTTTCGAAATGGACAGCATAAGCACTTGGGACGGGGAAGCATTGTCGCTGGCAACCAGATTGGTTCCTGGATTTGGAAACGGATCAGTCAATACCACCGAGGTTTTTGAACTCTTCAAGAATTTTCTAAGCTCATCTTTATGTGCACAATCTTTCGTCCAATGATCCTCATCGCATATAAAGCATGGATGACCCGGTTTCCTTTCTCCATAAGGGTTTGCAGAAGATTTTTCAGGAGATGACTCTTCTTGTTTCTTCTTCTTCCCTTTCTTTTTCTTCTTGCCTCTTGGTTGCTTTGGTTCTTTTCCTTTTTCAGTTGACATGGCATTAACCTCCGAGGTGAGAAGTTCCTTATTTTCATTTTGAATAGAAATCGTACGGGTCTTCTTCAATGTAGCCTTTATAGTTTTCGTGCTAGTTGTACCTGTCATGCCATCTCTGGTATGAGAGTCTTTGTTTGATTTAGGAGGAGGAGGAATGGAAAATTCTGGTCTAGGAGCATCAGGGATTTTATCGTAGAGCATGCCAAACTGAGTATAGATCAAGTCTAGATATTGCGCATGAGCAATGACTTGCTCTTCAGTGACAACTCCTCCCTTTGCCACATCTTCCGTAATAGAAGGTAACAATGACTTAATAAACCATTCAGCTAGTAGCTTATCAGGAACATATGTTTTTACCATTCTACGATGACGCCGCCGCTCATGAATATGATCAGACTTGTGAGTGGCCATCGTTTGCTTGAAATTGGTAAGAAGCTCTGTTCCAATTTCGTACCTTATTGGTAACTGAAAATGGGTTAAAAAGGTTGTGGCAAAGGTGTTGAAGTTATCGAATGAAGCTCTAGGAAATTCGGTGTACCATTTTGTTGTCGGACCAGTTAACGTTCGCTGAAAAAGGCGAAGCCTAATCGAATCATCATTGAGAGTGTTGGATGAACACCATAGATGAAAGGTCATCACATGATTCGATGGGTCTTCACCTAGATTTCCATTAAATTTAGGAATATCTCACAGAAGTTTATGAGGAATCGCTGGCCACCAAGGGGCATAAGCAATTGGATCGTTTGTTAGCCGATTTAGATTTGGTAACTCTAAAGTTGCTACGAAAGGAAACTGTCGATTTAGGTTTGGCGAAGCATACCCAGGATAAGATGGGATTGCCTGAGCAGTGGGTCTTTGCATACCAGCATAATGCATTTGATACTGATAACTTTGGTAAGGCTAATGGGCATAACCATCATGATATGATTGATGTTGACCATTTTGACTATACGGTTGCCCATTACCCGCAAAGCTTTGTTGCTCAGGTCTTCGGTAAGCCTGTTGCAATTGTGGTTGTTGATATTGTACCAGCCATGGTTGTGAATCCATTTGCTGTTGCCCAATACTGGCTATTTGACCAAGATGAGGGCTGATAGTACCCGTTTGAGCCTGGGTCACTCCAGTTAAGGAGCCACTAATCGGTGATTGTGGTTGCGTCGCGGAGACGAGAGGTTGTTGTATTATGACCTGAGAAACTTGAGGTTGGCATACAACAGGAAATGCTTGTACTTGTGACACTGTCACAATAGCCATTGTAGTGGGGATATTTGACATAGGTAGACTTTGTTGCATTGAGTATACAACTCTTGGTTGTTGAGGCAGTATTGGCACCCAACCACTAGATGTAATTCTAGCATAACCCGAATTCTGTTGTGAACTCTCATACGGTTGTTCTCCCGGAGGAAACAATGAAAGGGCATACTACCCCCCATATGGCGGAAATCCAGTGCTCAAAGGAATGATTTGTCTTTGGGGACCGAACTGCCCAAATTGATACTATTGCGAAGGATTAATTTGCTGAGACTCAACATAAGAGATCCCAGATATTATTCTAGATGAACAAACGGGAACAGAACATACTGTCCAAACAGTCCTTAGGTGGACTCCATCTAGTGATATAGAGCTAGTTGGGACAAATGGTATGCCAGCGAACATCATTGGAGTAGCAGCAGGGGTTCCTTCGTTGCTGCATTGGATGACACAGTCCTAGATGTCAACAGTTGTTCAGACATATCTAGTCTATCCAAGAGATTTCCTAGCGATTCTATAGGAACTTGCGATGAAGGGAGACTAACTTCTGATGAAGAAGGATATAGGGTGATCCCAGCTCCAAAATGCAATGGAGTACTAGATGGAGGATCCTCCACAATCTCTTCCATAGCAATCAATCTAGGTGGAAGAGGTAGACCGTCAGGTCTGTAAAATATTTCTGGTGCCAAATAAGGTATAGACTCTGCAGTGACAAATGTTGAAGCGATAACACCTTCCGAACCAGTTGTAGATGGAGCCGATTCTGGAATAGAAGTGTTTACCATTACACTAGGATCCGTTCTAGTGTCCTCTTATGGCTACAGAACTTCTTCTATAAAGGCAGGGATACCAGAAATGGTTGGAGTAACTAGAGTCCTTGAGGATGTTGGAACACAAGTTCCAAGCAAACCAGGGGACTTTGATCTCATTAAACGAGTTCATTTTGTCTGGAATAGTTTCGTTTCCGGAGTCAAAGAGGGTTGACTCGTAAGTCCCCGCGAATGACAGGGTTACGATTGACTTTCTTCCACGATTGTGGATTACTCGATCAACTCAAAATAAAGGGGAAAAATGATTCTGAATTAAATGAATTTTAGACGCTTTGACACAACTTTCTTTCTCAATTTTTAAGAGTCGAGAAAAAGCTAAAGATGGCTCTAGTCGCCTTCGATTTTTAATGAGCCTGAAGTGATAAGTGCTCAGATGGACCTTTTCCTTTAATGAGTTTGAAAAAGAACAAAAGTGACTACTCTGGAAATCTAGGCAGAGGGATTACCAAACCAATCGCAAAACTACAGAATACTTTTTACGGTACAACAATCAATCTTCCTGAATGCTGTGTTTAGTGCATTGCGATCGATAGGGCGGTAGACACGGCTTCCTAAGGATAAAGGATGTAGCCTATTGTGGTCTCCCAATATATACTCGAAAGTTCATGGGAGCAAAAATCTGTACTGGCACTTGTCGTCTCAAAGAAGAGGAATCACCCAACCTACGATGAAAGCGATAGTTACCAGGCTTTACGACGCTGGAATACATCTCTAGCCTAGACTTCTAAATGTTGTGCATTAGGTTCCAAAGTGTTTTTATGTTCATTGAATTTATTTTACAATTGATCTTTCTTAAGAAGTTTGACTTTAAGTTTCACCGTGTGATGTAGATATACAATTCCTAAAATGCAATCTAAGATGATAAAAAATCGTTTAATCTTCTTTTTGCAATGAAAATCCTAGCTACTAAGGAAAGAGAAGTGAGATTCTTTCAACATAGAGCAGAGAGCACACACTAGATGCACTGTCCTATATCAAAATCAACAAGCAGTCTAAATGCAAATGCACATGCATGTATTTGTTTTCCACTTTCTTAATGTGTGAATGACAAAAAGAATGTTGAGTGCAAATCTGAATTATCTTTTCAAAGCAACAATACTAACAATTTTCTCTTCAAAATACGAAAGGAAGACAATGACGACACTTTGCGATTTTGAATTGAAAACTACTTTCGACACTTGAAAAACTATTAATTCAAATCAAATACAAGAGTAACAGTATAATCAACCATCAAGAATAGTAGGATTCTTTTCTTCGACTGAAAACGACACTTGCGACACTTCTAAATCAAAAGATGACAATTCGATTAAGCTACTTCTTTGTAAATGAGAATTGTAAATGGAAAAAAATACACAAACATTCACAATTCTTTGCACAATGGAGGCTAAATAATGCAGAGGAATGGGGTTTATATAGTGGTATACTGATCACAGACAACAAAACTCCTTAATAAAGCTGAAGAGAGTGAAGAAAAAAACAAAATCTGGAGGCGGAGTTAGTCTTATCTAATCATCGCACCTGTAACACAGGGAAACATGGATGCATCTCACCTACTGCACACGGGAGGTGCGATGCATCCAAATTTGCTAGAAGAGAAGGTGTGATGGTACAAGAACGAGACTTTAACTTGGCTTTTGGTCACTGTTTGCAGCTTAGTTCAGGGATTTAGGCGCGCTAATGATAGTCATTAAATATAAATCATAGGGGCTGATCTAATGAGGTTACTTGAGCCACCACCAGGGCAATTAGGATGTTTGCAAATCGATTGTTTAGTTTATAAATAAAACCCGAAGATAGACTGAAGCAGCAATGATCTACTTTGCAGTTGCATAGCAAAAGCAGTTCGAAGGCTAGCTGGCTTAACTTCAGGCTCCGTCTGTAGTTTATAAAGCAAACAAATATAGACAAGAAAACAAGCTATTCGTTCCCCAGCGGAGTCGCCATTTTGTTATCAGGAAATCTAGTGTCCATGTAGAGTTGCTAGTCCACTAAGATGGGTAGCTATCTTAGAGAAAAACAAATTAAAGTTACTTTCATTTTCCTTTATGAGAAGTAGATGGGAGAGAAGCAGAGTACCAACCTCAGTCTTTCGCTTGGTTCCTTACTTGTTTCTTCTCCCCTCTAACAGATCTTTGTTGCTCCTTCCTTGCTTACCCCGCTTCAAAGAGCACCTGTAAAGTCAAAGCATCATAATACCATCAAAGTACAGAGATCTAGAATCATAAACAATATAGGACCAGATATATATTGACCACACAAATGCATATATCATCAATCATACAAGAATGTGGATAAAACGTGAATAGCTTTATTGATAGAAAGAGTAGAAGAGAGGATTACAACCCATTGATCTGACCCAACGTCATCCTCCCAGCATGAAAGCCCTTCTTCACATCATGAAAAGCTTAGGTCACCCAACATTATGATGTTTCACCAAGAACCCAATAGCACTTCCTTACAAAATACAAGATTCCAGCCTCTAGATCTCTGGGATGAGGGATCCATATACAGATGTTTGCAGGGGTGTGAGTCAGCTTCTGGGATTTTGATTAGTGTCCTCTCTCTGATAGTTCTTGGTTCCACTTAGAGGTTCATGATCTCTTACTCATCCCTGGGTGAATTCAGAGAGGCAAGTGTCATAGGAGAAGTTTCTGGAAGATTCCATGATCATCCACCTTGCAAAATGCCTCTGCCATTTGTCTACTCTCGCCCATCGCACCCTACAGAAGGGTTTTTCAGTATGCATCACACTTTTTGCATGTGGCAAGTGAGATGCATCGCACCCTTAGCACTGAGCAGTCTGTATGGTCCAATTTTGACCAGTTCTGAGCAGTTTTCCATGGAGAACTTCTGGGAGATGATGTAATCAAATGACCTTGTTCCTTTAGGGTCTGAAACATCACTTTTAGGGACTCATAAGCCCTTGGTTTATGGACATATATGATTGGGGTTGCAGTGCCCAAATATGTCTATAACAGTTATCCTCCTCAGGCTTGTAAAAAATAAAGAGGTACTTACTAGTAATGGTGGGGGAAAAAGTGAGAAATAATCTTTGTTTTTCATTTTTAAAAGGCAGTATGTCTCTCTTGAACATGGCACTCCATCACTTTTGTGTCCGGGTTGGGAAATCCATTTTTTACTCAGTTGACCATACCTCATTGAAAGTATTCAGTTGGGTTGGGTTTTTATTTTTTAAGTCAAATGCTGCCAGTCTTGTCTCTAATATGTTTAAGAGAAGTCCAACCTTAGTCAAAATTACTTTTCTAGTCTTTGCATTCAGTTGCATTGACCATCCCTGAGCCAGTCCTAAATTACTCTAAATTGTTGCTCTTCAAAACTTGACATGAGTTTTGTATCATAGGCCCTCTTGTAACGAATCACTTCCTATCAACTTCAGCTCATTATCTAGGAAGATGATCTAGAAACCTTCAGTACCTTGAGGCCTGCATGCCTTAATGGCAGGTTTCTCACCTTCAATGGTGGGTTCTCATCATTAGCCTTCGATCGAATGATTCTATGAGTGCTCGAAATCAAATCATCCATTCACACTTCATAGATTGTACAGGAAGTACCTTGAGAGCCATTGTCATTATTGGTGGTTTCTCTTGTGCTTGTTAACAATTCACATCATTGACCGGTAATGAAGTGGTTTCTACCATCTTCAACTTTGAGACATTCACTCGCATGGCTAGATTCGTACTACAAATCAAGAGATGGAGATCAAGACCCTAGATCTAGTTTCATCCATCCAGGGTGTGTGGAGTTATTAAATATTCATTATTGTAAACATAAACCAATTTATGGCTGCATCCATACTATGTCATATTTTGACATGGATATTCAGATTATTTTCGTACTATTCTTTGAGAAATTTATGTTCTGAGTATGGGGATGCCTACCTCAGTGATTATATTTAATATTGCATTGTAACATTTGTTTGGTTGTTTTAGGTCTCCGACTATAGTCTCTAACCCAAACCTTCGCATGATAAAGCACTTCATTCATCAAAATATGTCTTCTGACTTTGTGCTTTAGGGGGCAATCTATTACACATCATTTTGTCACATTAGGTAAATGACCACCGATTTGGATCTATCACTATCCACACAAGTGTTTCGGAGCATTACCTTGTAGAGTTCGAAACTAAATCATCCCAAAGAAGGTGGAATTTATATAACCTATGGTACAAAATGTTAATTGTGTATATGTTCGCAGTTTCCTACTCACTTCATGGACATACACAAGGAAGACCATTATTATCTACGCAGAAGTAAGCATTGTCTTCCAATATGACTTGCGAACATGACTTGAAGTATGCTAAAATAAGAATTAAAGTCTAGAATTATTGCCGGTATTATCTATCCCAACCAACAAACTTCAAATGAGTGCCTACCCAGTGTTGATCCCTCTCACAATGGAGTAAATCCCCTTCCTTTGTGGAACCTCTATCCCACTATTAGTGGATCTCATCCCTTGGAGAATGGATCATTAACTTCTCATCCTTGGCCTATAAAGCCATTACAAGTCGAAGGTTTAAGGGGGTACTATTGGAAGTAGGTTTATGTTATTGAGATTAGGTTAGAAGGCTTGTCTTGCAAGGGAGAGGGTTGGAGATTGCAGAAAGGGATTGCTACATCAAGGCTACATGGTTGTAAGGTTTTTCTTCAATTTTATGAATATAAGAAATTATTCTTTCTCAGTTACATCTCTATTGATTTGATTTGTAGGATTCCTTGATCACCTACATGAGTTTTGGTTGCATAATTGATTAGTTTGCATGTATAATTGGTTAATTAGTTCATTATCTCTTATATTATATGTTGTATGCTTTGATATCTTGTTTGTCTTTGTCTTAGCAGAACTCTTTCAGAAAATTGTGGAGAAGCTATTGGAAGCGATGAGAGGACATTCGGAGCATCAAAGATAGAGTGATCGAAAGCCTTGAGGGACTTCATCAATCAGTTCGCTAAACCGGTAAGAGGCCTCTTTCATTCTATTGCTTTCAAACAATCAAAACTTAGAGAAAGGTAGCAATTATTGTGTGCTGTTACTAGGGTTCTTATAAGTCTTGGGAGATCACTCTTATCCACAATAGGGAGTTGTCCTCATAAAAATGGCATTGTTTCCATGATCCAAAAAGTGTGTTTCCTTTTGTTGTGTTTCAGTGCCAATTAGATTACAAAAAGTATAGTTTTAGCTAAATGGGCTCAATTAGAAACTCCCAAGGACTTTGGTGGTTGGGGTGTTAAAAATATTTTTCCATTTTTCCAAGCTCTTGCTGACAGAAATATATGGAGACTCACCTAGGAAAACTCTATTTAGGACAAGGTTACTTAGGAAAAGTATTTTCTGAGGATGTTAATTTTGTATTGTTTTAGACAACCTAAAAAATGTAACAACAATTTTTCATTTCACCCCATATATGTAAATATAATTGGGTAAGCCTTCAACGTGAGATCCACAACTAGACAACAAAAATTGATTTTGAACACATGAATAATTAATGTGAAATTAATTTGTGGTTGATTGAAGTAATGTGAAACATAGATCCAAAGCTTGAGGAGGATGGCCTGTTGAGAGGGGGGGTCTCAAGGTTCAAGTAGGATCTTGATCTTGTTCAATGTCTCATTCCAAAGACTCAAGAAGGGACATTTATTTCCAACTATTAGTTGATTTCTTGTTGTAATGTCATTTATAAAACCATTTCCAAAATACTAGAACCTATCTTAAGCCCATTCATTTTAGATTAGAAGTTTGGATTTCTATAGAATAGGAACATGCATGATGCAGATGCACTGGCTCATGAAGTATTAAACTCTACCAATAAATTGAATCCAAGTGTTTTTATCCTCAATTTAGATATAGATAAATCCTATCATGAAGTTGAATATACTTTTGTTCGACTTGTTCTCATTTAGATGGGTTTGGGACTTCTAGTTGTAAATTGGATAATGGGTTGTATACAATTCATTTCATTTGTTGTCCTTATAAATGGGGATCCCTATAGATTTTTTTTCGGCATCTTGTGGGATCCATCAAGGCTATCCTCTCTCCCTTTTGTTATTTCTCATTATTATTGAAGTTATAAGAATACTCATTTTAGAATCTAGATCTTTGGGTCTTCTAAAAGAAATCAAAATTTTTGAGTCAATTCAAGTCCCAGACCTTCTATTTATTGATTATGTTCTATGTTGTGTACAAGGTGGATGACGAGACCTAGTCTCTCTTAAAAGATAAATCAAGTTTTTCGTCTTTGTCACTAGAATGGAGATTAATGTCCAAAAATATTGTCTAATTTTTTGTGGAACCTCTGTACCAATTGGATTCAAATGGTAACTCTTTTTTCCTTACACTACTAAAAATTAAATCAAATTTCGATGACATTTGGTTTCTCTTTCAACCCCCTGTCATCGTTCTCATGAAAAATCAAGGTTCTTGTAAATTTAACATGGTGTGCAGTCAAAATTTTGACATTCCAAGTTTTCATCAAAATTCTGATGTTAACTGTCATAAGAAAATTTCTCATCCAAGGTAGTGACGTTCATCAAAATCCCTCCACATACCCATCATAAATTTGATGACAAATGTGTATGTCTAGTGACACATTTCCCAACACAATCGATGAAAAAACCATTATATGTGACGTCTTGTGCCATCAAAACCGTTGTTGCAAGACCAACACCTACGGTTAGATTTTTCAGATAAATTTGTAATATTAGCAACGTCATATGCTATTGGAACCTTCTTTGCAAGACCAACACCTATGACTGGATTTGTATGAAAAGATTTATATAGTGGCAACATCCTTTGTCGTCAGAACGTGGATCAAAATATTGATGGTGACACCAATTAAAAAAAAAAATGAATACCAACCCTGTGCTCACATTTTCATTTGGAGTTCAACGAATGTGATCCGACGATACTCTATTAATTTTCCCAGCCACTGGTATGTGGGGCCTCACCCTTCCCCCACTGACGTCACATGGGGGAAGGACCCACCACATTATTGATCGTCGATTGCTCAAGACATATCCAATGGCCCTTATCCTTGTGGGACCTCCCCTATCCCTTGCTGATGTCACATGGAGGGAGGCCCCACTGATCTCTCACATGTTAATCTCCCATAATCCATTTGATGATTGTGATTAAAGTGCTCCCCCCCCCCTTACTGATGTCACCAGGGAGAGGCCCTACTACACTCACGACCATTGGTCTTGGAAGGAGATCTTTGTCGTCCATTTTGTGCCTAGGTTTCCAGCCTCGGTTACAATGACCAATTATATGACTTCATGACTTGGCCCTTAGTGCTAAACCTTTAATTCATCTCATACGAGCCCCAACCCCTGGCCATGATGCCAGTTACTTATGTACTTCGCTTGATGCTAAACCCAACGCTCATTAACATTTAATTGTAGTCCATACATACATATACATATACATATACATATACATATACATATACATACACATATACATACACATACATACACATACATACATACATATATATATATATATATAATATATACACATATATTCTTGTGTGTGGGAAGAAACTTCTCGGCACAGGGCTATGGCTATGTAGACATTAAGTCCTAGAATTGAAAATTGATTTTGGAGCCTCCTTTGACCATGATTTGTAGTTTGAGTTGGGGTTCATGGATATTTTTTCAAGACAGGGAATATATGTTTCGAATTCTCATGTATGAAAAAAATATTAAAAATATTAGGACATTTATTTTCTCATTATTTTGATGTGTTTCTAAATCCTTCCTTATCCATGCCTTGGGTACAAGAACATATGAATATCCCATTGACGCTTGGATGTAATTTGTTTGTAGAAATGTAGATCTGCACAAGCATTAGGGAGTCTATTTTTTACTTGGAAGTGTAAGGTTTCGATTCCACCTTCACCTGTCAGCAACAAAATGATGTAAATACCAACATACTTTTGGAGATAACTCATAATATCCTTGGTTTGGTTTATAATAAAATATAAGGGAATATTTTTGTAACTTTAGTATAACCATATGTAGTTTGATGCCATGTAAAAAATATATGACTTTTGTCAAAATTGTGATTGGAACATTCATTAAAGCTCATTAATGGGATCACAATATAACATGCATACTATCAATGGCTACACAGGGTGCCCTTTTGCTATAGAGCTTTTGTGAATGTCAGGGTTGGATTATTTTACTAACATGAAATGTTTATGATTCTTAAGAAAAGTATTCTAAGAATATTTTAGGTTTTCTTGCAATTAATGAGAATACTGCTAATAGAAATAATCATTGGTTACATCAAGAAATGATAGTTCTTTAGATTGTGAGGTGGATGGCCATAGAGATCAAACAAGAATTTCACAAAAAAAATGATATTATGATGGAGACCACTCCATCAACACCTAGTGTGCAAGTTCAATGCTAAATGTTATAGATGAACTATATGGGTCTACATTAACGGTTAAGGTGGTAGTATTCACTAGTTTAGTTTATGTAATAGTTGATTTTATAGATCATTATAAACCTATGTTGTGGTGATCAAATATATGTTTGTGAATGTATGAGAAAGCCCCAAATATTTAGCTTCATCTTCAATCAATTTGCAAACATTATGTAGATAGCCTCATAATAGAGATTTTTCAAAGTTCATTAGTTTTTTCCAATAGATTGAACATGAGTCAATGATGAACAACATGGGAGGGTAATTTTTTTATAATTAGACCTCACCTAAAATGAGAAGGGAAGAGGAGAGGATAATAATCGCTATGAACTGCATGTAAAACAAATGAGCAGGATGGACACTTATCAACAACCTTCAAATAGAATTACTTGTGACAATACAATATCTATTGTATGGTCTGAACGCATTAGAAGGGTAGAGAGAAATATTTGATGGTAAAAAAAAAGTGACATCTTCTTAGCATGAAAGATAGTGATTTTAGTGACATTGACGAGGAATTCACACCTAGGAGAAGAGAAACAATAGTCTCACATACAATCACTCAACCATTAACTAGATTTTATGATTTAGTAGACTAAACTTGAGTGTTGAGGAGATCAAATTAAAACATGTTGAAGATATTAGAGAAGTAGTTAATGACACTACCTGTTTTGATGACTCACCCCATAGGAAACCTTTAGATAGTAAAGGGATTCCACAATGCAATAAGCATGCTTATATCATGAAGTCAAGTTATTTTGAAGAACATAACTAGTTTTATTCAAAACTTCCACTATCTCTACCTCCCAAGTTCCTACCTCTTGTTGTTTCTATGGTATCTAAAGCCCAGTTTCAATCTATCCTTTTGAACGAAAAGATCCTTCTAGGAAAGGTTTCAACATTAAGAAACACACTATGTAAATCAAGCACCAATGAGGATGAGCATAGTAGTATAAGGATGACATGGAAACCAAGTTCAACTTCAAATGATTCTAAAATGAATTTTATTGAAGTCCATATGAAAAAATGAAAATCTCAAACGAACCTGTATCTCCCTAAGGATAGAAGAAGTAGGAAATAGAGGTCAATGGTTGATGATATTTCCATTTTTGTTTTGGGGTTTTGGAATTTATTGGAAAGGTAGATTTCATGATAGGGAATTCTATGGAGGAAATTAATACTGTGACAAGGGTTCAAAATTTTATAAATATGTCCATTGAGTGTCTGCTACTAGTATTTAAGGCACTTTATTTTCTTATGTTTTTTACACCATCCATAGTAATTGGGACAGTTTTAGAAGAAGCAAACTTTATGGATTAACCCTCTTTCATTAGGTCTCCTTTTTTGAACAGTTGAGCATGCAACCTTTATTAAGTGGGGATAATGGGTAGGAACTCACCCACATATATTTATACCAGACATATGCATTGAACCTACCAAGCTACATTTCAAGGCCATGGTGCATAATTTTTTGGAGACAAGGAACATTGTGAGTAAGGCTTTCAATTTGCCAATTGAACAAATCTTTGAAGGATTTTTAGATAAACCAGTGACATTTGGTAGCATTGTACAAGTTAATTAGGAAGTATTAAATAATAAAATATATCCATATGAGAAGCTTGTCACTGTAGTGGTTAAGGTGTTTCATCTTCATGTAAGAGAACTAATCCAAATGGATTTCACAATAATAAAATATTTTGTAAAGGCTTCAAAATTGATGCCTAGTATGAAGCATTTGCAACTTGACTAGAGTGTGCACCAATTTGCAAGTTTCATAAATAAGCAAGGTAATTTTGTTGGATTATGAAAACATGATAGGAGGCATTAATATGCTAATGTTTTGTGGAGCAGCTGAGATGGGGTGTTAGAAGCCAAATTACACCTATTTATTTTGTTGATAGAAATATTGTATAGCTAGTCCTATAATTGATTTAAATCATCTTGGTATGGAAACTAGGGCACAATGTAACATAATTAACTACAAAGAAAGTGTGTAGTCCATCCTCATGGGGAATATTTTCAAATATTGTCAAAAGGTTGTCTTGGGAAGTGAAGAATTATTTATATCTAAAGGAATTATTTCATTTCTTACCATTTACAATGCAAGACAAATATGTCAAGGAGTTCAAGCAAGTTCGCCAAAGCGATAATTTCAATGCACTTGTAAATGTAGTTCATCACAGTAATATGGGTAGAAAAACTACAAAACTACGTGGGCATCGATGAGCTAGTTGTTAGGGATGTTTGGGAAGGTTTTTGAGCATACCTAGAACTACATGGAATGCTTTGGCAT
Source organism: Pinus taeda (assembly GCA_000404065.3). Lineage (NCBI taxonomy): Eukaryota > Viridiplantae > Streptophyta > Pinopsida > Pinales > Pinaceae > Pinus > Pinus taeda. The sequence continues at coordinate 25,389 of APFE030070268.1, read as the reverse complement.
AGGAACCACCCACTCATAACAACCCGATGCATCGAATTAAACAAGTTAACAAGGCTGCCAAGGTATCACCTCTTGGTGGACCCCACATGGTTGTTTTTTTTGAATGTTGAATCATCGAGTGGCGGATCTTGACTTTGTTAGTTAAAGAACTTCATTGCGAATAAAAATTGGCTAATTTTTGAGTGCACTCAATTATATTATATATCCATGGGGTTACAACTTTGTCTCTCTCCCGACTCTCCTCCTACTCTTGTGTCACTCCCTTAGTATCTACTCCTTGAGCCTTCTCTTACAACCTTCTTTCACTCCTCCTATAATCACTCTAACAACTAACGTATATGCATGTAGTGCCTCTTGTCCCACTCTCTCCTCTACCTATGTATTATGACTCAACTCAACTCATGTGTTCAATTCTCCTCACCATGATTTCATTATGCCATTTTGTGTTCTTATACTACAACACACACTAATCCTTTGAACATATATGCATGGATCTCTCCTTAATTTTGATCAGGCATGATATATACAAACTGTTATAATAACAAGGTTCCATATACAATAGAAAAGGTGCAAAAATTACTCGGAACACTCAATAAAGTATTCTTTATTAACAAATAAGCCAAATATATTTATAATAGACCATCTCTGGCCTGATTACAACAATGGAGCCTTCTTTGGCCTTGTGACCCTAATGGGCCTTCAACGCCTCTCAATCCTCTATCACACGTCTTTCTATATATATATTTTTTTCAATATATGAATAAGTACATAAATGAGTTCCTTCCATATCCATGAAAAGTGGTATAAAATATAATTTTGGCTGCAAAATCCAAACTCTCTCAAATTGCTCAAACAAATAAACAAAACTATAAAATTTCTAGATGACATGTCAAAAAAAAAGTTCTCCTAATCTAACCAAATCCATACTTTGAGGAACCAACTCATCTAGTAAAAATTATTGGCCTTCTCAGTCAATTGGGTTTTATGATGCTCCTACATCACTTACATTTGAAATTCTAAAACTATGCACATTTTTATGTATTCAAGTAAAATGAAAGGCTAAGATCTAAGATGTTGCATTTACATACATGGTGGAGCACTACCACAAAGGTCAAAATGCCAGGTATAGGTGACAAAGCATGTAAGCAAGGTTGAGTGAAAAATACCATGTAAAAGTTGTATAGTATGGACTGTGATGGTACTCCCATAGATTCCTCAGAGAATTAAGTTGAAAATGTAAAATTGAACCTTAAGAGGTTGAAAAGGAAAAACCCAAATATTGAGTAATAAAGCTCGTGGTCTATATTTCTTCGCATACACAAAGGAGAATGGGGTTTTGGGTTAAAACAAGTAGATTGAGGGATGCAAGGGAAGAATATTTGATAGGGTGATAAGTGACACCACATAGAATGGATAGAGAAGTAGTAATAGATACATTAAACATTGAAGCCATAGAAAGATAGAGTTGATGGTAGAGACTTTTGGTTTCATATTCCAAGGTTGGTGTAACTCTTCATATCCATGTGAAAGGAGTGAATCTTCATATTTCAACTATTTACAATTCTTTTGCAAACACACAACCATGAAGGATTGTGCATCCAACAATATATATCAAAAGGATATTTTCCTACCATTGGGTGGAATAAAAAAGAAATCAACAACTATGAAAGATGAAGAATGTGAGGCTCTTGAAAAAAGACACTAGGAACAATACGACTATGCATAGCAATGTCAATGGCTTTCAACATTTCAAAATGAAATACAACCGATGATATGATGAAGGAAATGGCTAATTGTATGAAGGAGTTTTATCTTCCAACAAGGTATTTCTTATCAAGCATTAATTTAATATGAAGATGTTAGAAGGTTGGTCTATTGTTGATCATTTAAATGAGTTTAACATATTCACTTGTTAAGTTAAGTTATATAGGAGTAAAATTTGATGTTGATGTTAGGGCTCTTATGGTTTTGTGTGCTCATTACTAGGAAGATGGAATGGCTTATTCATGCCTATCAGTAACTCTATCATTAGTTCAATAATTTTAAAATTGATGATGTTGTTGGTGTTAACCTTAGTATGGAAAAGTTATGCGAAATCACAAGTGAGACATCAAGTAACATGTTGACTGGGAATAGGGAAAGATAAAGGAAAAAAGAAGAACCTAGGGAATCATATGAAGTCCAAGAAGCATAGATATGAATCTAGAGGGAAGTTGGAGTTTTAGCATTGCAAGAAGAAAGGACACTTTTAGAATGATTTTTAGTCTTAGAAAATAAAACAAGGAGATGGACAATGAGAGAATAATCAAAAAACAAATTTAGCAGGTGAGGTGTTGCCAAATGCTTAAATTCTTTCATTAGATAATATTATTCATTCTTGGGTGTTATACTTATGGGATTCATATGATGCAATAACATCAAACCATAGGAATTCATTTTCCTTAGACTTAAGAAATGGCCATGTAAATTCTTAAGGGATAGCATATTTCCTTCATATTTGTAAAATATTAATGTTGAGACAAGTGTCTTGATTACAAGTTTATGGGTTGTTAGTTGGGTTGATGATTTTGGCCAATTGGGCCTTTCCAATTGTAATTAGTCATAGTCGAGTTGTTAGGGAGTTAGGGTAGGGAAAAATGTAAGTAGTTTAGTCTAGCTTATGTGTCCTTATCAGAAAACTACAAATTGTTTATTATGGTGGATTCTAGAATAGGTCAAGTATGTCCATTCAAGAGGCTTGTGTGCATGAAACCTCTCTCAGGTTGTTAGGAAATGTCTCATGTAAATATAAATGTACATATATGATTTCTATAGAGAGTAGTAGGTGTGGTTGTTGGTCCAGAGGAAATAGGAGGATAGGAAGCTCAGATAGAGCTCGCGATTTGGCATAGTGCTTGAACAGGGTCAAGAGGGCTCAAGCAATATGCTATCAAATACCTCCCCTATAAATATGTTTTTTTTGAACTAATAAAAATTTGGAGTATTTAAACTTTGTATGATGTTTTTTTCTTTTTCTTGTATAACTATATTGAAATCACATATGTGGTGGAGATGAAATCTATGATTTCTGTGAGAATTTTTAAATCCTTGCATTTATTTAATGATGGAATTATTGCCTTAGTGTGAGTTAGTCACAGGAGGGAGTCACAAGAGTGGATTCCTTTTAAAACTGGCAAGTCTCAACCCTTAGAGTAATACTATGGTAACAGGTATTTGGACATTGTCCATTTCTTTGTTTAACACAAAAATTTGGGGTACGAATGGAGGCAGTGTTTGTTATAGCACCATTTACCACCCTTGGTAGATTTTATGCTCTATGATATGGCCTAGGGAAACCCTTCCCTACCAGACTTGGTCCATTTTCTAAAAAACGATGTTTTAAATCCCATGCGCAATTATGCCCTATCTAAAGCGTGTGTACACATGGGTCAGCCTATAACCAACCCATGTATATGTGTTAAAACATTAAAAAATATATAATCTCCCTTAATTTGAGTGGGTTTTATGGGTTTGATCAGATACCCACCTACTATAGTCCATGGCCCAACTATTTCCCATCTCCATGGGAAGGCCTAAGAGGAGGGAGAGGATTGTGTATACTTATCCTAGTCATAGGAAACCCCGGTTTCCCTCTTGAGATGTTCATCATCCCTTCATGACATCCTTGTGTATACTTATGGAGGAGGATTGTTGATGCCTGGACAGGATGGATCCAGAGGACGTTTTCACTTGGATCCGACTGATGACTCAGGTTGTAGTTCTTTCGTATTTTCTTTAGCTTACATTAATAAAGAGGCATTGTCTTGTTCCTAATGATTATGGTCTTTATGCATTAATTTATGTCATGTTTTTCTTATAAAATCTCACGTTAATGTTTATTTTCTTACATGCTTATATGATCTAACCTTGATATCATGAACATGATTTCAATTATTGTTGGTGTATATGCTTTGCCTTGAATTAATTGTAGGTCTTAAAGCACAAGGAAGAAGAAGAGGGTTTGAACCCTATGGGAAAAACTTCAAACATAGGACCTACAGGTAAGACCTTTTGTTCCAAGTTTAACTGCTTAATTATTAGGACTGCTTGTTTGTGTGTCTCTTTATGTTGTATGCCCTCAGCTCTGTTGGGGTTCTCAACCCAAGATCCTAGAGTGATTTTACCTGAAATAGAATTAACAACTCCACTGGGGAAAGCATTCTTGTTTTTCCTAGATTGGGTTGTTTCTTCTTGATCAGGATCTGCTTGATTGATTTCTTGCTTTTATAGTGTCTATGACATGTTTTCTTCCTGGGCATCAAGTCTGATCTTTTGGATCAGGCCTGGATTTTTTGTTTTTCTTTATTGGGCTTTATATACATGCTTTTTAGAGGATACAATAGCATATACACGCTAGTTTCTTCAAAGAAACTCGCTTATATGCGAGTTTCCTTTGTTTCAGTCGCATATACATGCTTCTTTGTCTTTGCACAGTCGCTTATACCTTATTTTGAATAAATCTTTCAAAAGCTTGGACCCAGTTAAGATTGTTGCTTGGTATTTTTTGTAATTTTTTGGTCATTCATTGTTAGTAAAGCTTTGCTTTCATGAAATTTTTCAATTTCTAATCTTCTTCTTGTTGAAAAACCTAGTCAACCTAGGGTTTGCTTTTTGAGTAAAGTTTCAGGTTGGACTTTGGGCTCAAGGCTTCTTGCAGAAGTTCTTGGTTGTTCTGACTTTGCGGAACAAGAAATTGGTTGCAGTTTTGTTTATAACCCAACTTTCAGATTGCTTTGCTTTGCTTTCCTTTTTTGGTTGACCTATTTTGTTTTTCATAGTTTTTGAGTGCCTCTTTGGCGATCTTGAAAGTCTTTTTTATGTTCTTTTGGTTTGGTGAAGTCCTTTATACAGTTATTTAGATCAATCTATGCAAGTATGTAGTCCTTTGTCATTTCAAGTTTTATTATATTAATGATGTGCATAAATTGTGAATTTCTGGACTCTTTATGATTGTTTTTGGTCTTGGAATTTTAGTAGTCTTTGTGTTCTCAAAAACTTATTTGGGTTATTTAAAAAAAGAAAAAGACAAAAACATCATTCTTTCCTTCCTTTTTCTTTTCAGTTTTTTGTTTTTGGTTTCTTCATTATTTGTGAGAAATTGTGAACTTTTCTTGATTGGTTTTTCTTGGGTTCGAGGGAAGTTTGTCATTGAATTGTGCCCTCCTTATAGTCAAGTTGGCCTATTTATATTGTGAAGGAACACATTTTCTTATTGTATGAGCATCCATAGAATCTTGCACCATCATTATAGTTTTCATTAAGTTATTTTGCACTGCAAGCATTTTATTCTTTTTGTTAGATTTTGAGTTTGTGGAGCGCGTTTTCTGAAAAAATAAAAGATTTTTTTTCTTTTACAAGTTTATTTGTAGAACCTTATAGAAATATCTTTTCATCGAAGAAAAATCGCTGCATTTTCATATAGCTAAGTTTCTATTGATTTCTTTGTGCGTCAAAACACCACAAGTTGCACTCTCATTTTACCTGTGCCCTAAAGAACAACCCTTTAAAATCAAGTGCTTAATTAAAAATAACTAGAACATTTTTTGATTTGTCATTAATTACATCAACAAGACTAGCTCTTTAGAGCCTTGGAATAGGTGAGTGGAGAGTTAACTCTCCAAGGGCACTAAAACTGTTAAACATAGATGTTTAATAATGACTGAAATCTAGTGTCGTTAAAACGATCGGGAAAGCTCGTTTCTACTGGGAGTCAAGCAGGAGGGAGAGTGAAGATAGCGAAAGAGAGATACCCCCTCTCCTACTTATTGGATCCCACCTCGAGACTATTCTGCCCAGCTCTTGATACGAACTAGTGTCCATAGTTTCTATTCCTAGGGACCACATAGGTCGCTGCGGAGGGGAATCTCGTGGCACCTGAGGAAGACATTACAACACGTTCATTAGTACTTCTGGAGGGTACCCTTACGAAGCTTGGGTACTTGCACTGACAAAGGATTTTTTATGGGAGTCAATGTAACTATTTCTGTTACCTTCACTAGTAGGCTTAGGCCATAATTATCCCAAAATATCTTCAAAATGTCCCTTAAAAGAACTTTCTTGTATTTTGGTGTTTGTTCCTCATCACCCGAAGCGGAAATACTTGGAAGTTGCTTGATTGGTTGCATCTTTAGGGACTTTATAGTGGAGTGCTCTTTTCTCTTTGTATTTAGTTGGATTTAGGTGGATTTATCTTGTCACTTTTGGACCTTAGATTCTGAGCGACTGACCAACCACTCCACTAGTCTTAAAAGGCTTTTGATCTTTCTTCTGAAAGTTGTGGAGTTGCCTCCTTAAGGGAAAAGGTTTGATTGTGCATCTCTCTTCGTTGGAAGTCATTTGTGCAATCCTGTAAGGGAAGGATCTAGGTATAAGTTGGTTAAGGCCAATATTCATGTGGAGGCCAACCAAGGAACCCTTCCAAAAGGGGATCCTTGTTCTTTTCCTTTCTTTCGAAACGTTGGTATCCCCTTGATGGCCACTTTGAATATTCTTGGATTGAATGTTGGACTACTAGTTTGGCTGTGGTTCACTCAGAATATTCCAAATGTTCTTCAAGCTTCTCAGATGAATTCTTTATTTCAAGGGCATCAAATGTGTGTTAATTGTTCATCTACTTCAAAAGAGAAATATAGGATTCCTCTTTCTCCTCCCTCTTGTAATGAGAGATCTAAAAAGAAGAGAAAGAGGAAGAAGAAGAAGAAGAATAGTTCTATCCATGAATCATCACCAACCCCTACAAGTCATGTTGGAGATGAGCCTCCAGTCACTGCAAGTCATGCTGGGGGCATAAGTCTAGTCATTGCAATTCATACTAGCAATGCATCACCAACCCCTCGAAGTCATGTTGGAGATGAGCTTTCAGCCGCTGCAAGTGATGCTCGGGGCATAAGTCTAGTCACTGCAAGTCATACTAGCAATGGGTCACCTACCTCTATGAGTCATATTTCTATTGGCTCACCTGCTTCTATGAGTAGGGTTGGGGACACAAGTCCTATCTCTCTTGGAAAAGAGTCACTAACCTTTGCAAGTCATGTTGGGGACTCTCCACCAACAACTTCTAGTCATGTTGGTGGAATGGATGTTGATCAGAAACCTAGGCGTAGAAGATTTAAACCTAGGTTACCTTGTAAGATATGTAAGGGAGACCATCTTACTCATTTTTGCCCTGTATTCTAATGTTACAAAGGATATGGTCCAAGTCTAAAGGTTCTTCTACTCCTGAATCTTTTATGGTTTCTCAACAGTCTAATCAACCATTAGTTGATGAAATGGTCGAGCTAGTGCAATCTCTGGTTGATTCCACTCCTTTTTTGGGGGGTGAAGTGCCTAACAACAGAGTCTTCTTGATTTCTAGTACAAACTATTCTAATATAGGGGGTATTCCGGTCTCTTCGAATGTACCCCCTCAAAGTTCTAGGAGTGTCTCCTTTCATTGGGATAATCTTATAGAGCCTCGTCTTCCTTCTGTTGCACCTTTCCAAATAAGGGTTAGAGTTAATTCCAAAAAGGTTTATCGATGTATGGTGGATGAAGGATCCTCTGCAAGTATTATATCCTCCTTGACTTGGAAAGCTTTGGGTTCTCCAAAGTTATTGGCAGCTGATAATCAGTTGTTAGCCTATGATAGAAGACCTAGTGAATCTATGGGTGTTCTTCCTCAATTACCTATTACTTTAGGTGGGAAGGTTGTCTTAATCAATATGATGGTGGTTGATCACCCTTTAGACTTTAATATGCTACTTGGGCGTGATTTTCTCTATGTTATGAATGTTGTAGTGTCTTCACTCTTTCGAGTGATGTATTTTCCTCATAACAAAAATATTATCACTATTGATAAGCTTGCATCTGATAATCACCCCCCTAATTCGAATTTACTACAGAATACCCCTTGGTATGTTCCAAGTGTTCAGGTAGACTCTACTTGATCACGGGTGAACTATGTGGCATTGTATCCTCAATGTTCAATTTCTTCTGAGAAGGATCCTTTGAACTATTATTTTACTTCTTGGGACTTGGTCCCGAAAGTTGACCGAGTGATTTCTTTTATGGGGACATGGGACCCCTTAATTCCCTATTTTGATCCTTCTAGTTCTCATGATTTCTTGGAAGTTGAGTTGCATTCACGGGAGGAAATTTTTGAAGCCATGAGTTTTAACTACCAAAGGAGTCCTTGGCCTAAGCCCCGCAAGAATTTTGTCCTGAAGAACCATTATGCATAAGCTGCAAGGCTGCGTGGTTCTCTGTACCATATTGTACATATAAGGTATGCATTTTCAAGTTTTGCATTCCATAACACAAGTTTTTTTCTAAAGTTTATATATGGGATGTATTAAATTCTTGTCTAGTGTTCCTAATTATGTCTACAGAACTTGGAAGACTTCTCCTTTGGGTATTTTTATGTTTGATCCGCTCTGATACGTATTGGTTCTCGAAACTGGCATACAGGTTAGGTTTTTCACCTGCATTGTGCATTTATCAGTTTCCTTTCCCATTTTTGCCTTCGGATCAACCCCAACAAGATATGACATAGAACCTTCTCATTGCTTAGAAGTGTAGTAACTTGTGGTAGAGCCTACCTCATCATGGGCACCCTATATAGTCCCTTTTTGTGACTTGGAATCCATTTTGAACTTTTGTTCTTAGGCTCAGGAGACCTCTTTAGTCCCACCATGACTTTTGCGATGAAGTTTCATTCTCCTTCTTCTTCGCTATATTTTTGGCTTTATAACCTAGAGGCTCCCACATGTTGAGTTGTATTGTTGCATTGCATGTTGACTATTTGTACCTTTTGGCCTTAAGCCGGCTTCACTTGGACTCATGTATAAGCCACTTTTTGACCATGTATTTTTTCAAAATCAACCTTGCAATCATTTAGTCTCTACAACATGTCACCTGCTCGTCCGTGGATAGAACATTCCTTTGAGTGTCATTGACCAGTTTCTTCACCTTGCATTGAGCATAGGCATGTTCCACTTCCAGGAACTAGAACATATTGTATTATAGCCATTCTTTTATTCTTTTTCGGGCTTTACAAATATGAAAAAGACAAAAAAATTAAATATTCCAAAAATAGTGGAAACGGGATATTACTTCCATGATTAATGGCAGCTAGAGTCAGTTGTGTCGTCCTTGAACAAAGCACTAAAAATTAAGTCTTTCCTCCATTGGGATGGGCTTTATTTTGACTTACGAGAGCCTTAACCTTTTTATTGAGTCGGTACTCCTCTGGATGGTTATCTCTTCCAATCATATGGAGAGTTTTTCTGTGCTTCTTGCATGAATTTATCATATGCGACCATATTGTCACATTTGAGTTGTGCTTTTGTTCAAGGAAATTAAACCTGAGTCATCCTTTTTGCAGTGTCTCTTGACTTATTTCAGTCGGTCATCCTTGGTTGTCATAATCATGTTCACTATCACATCAACTATTTGGTCCTTTGCTCATGCTGGTTTGAGAAGGTCTCCATAGACTTCTTGCTGGCGGGTCTTGCTCTTATCGACTACGAAAAATTGCTCTAAGAGTAGACCTAGAGCTACACCCTGGCCCTATTTCCATCATTGATAGGTGGCCTTGTGCTCAACATTGATCAATATCATGGGTCTTTGAATGAGTGGTTTCCCTTGTGTTTGATGAAATCTTTCATTATCACACATTGGGATTTGTGTAGTACCTTGGTTTCCATTTGACCTCATTGGTGGATTCCTCGCCTCTGTGTCAACTTTCATTATTGGTTGGTACAAAGGGTTTCTGTTGTGCGCTAGCTACATATTTTGTACACCAAAAATGTGCTTCAGTTTGGTTACTACATCTTTCTTCATCTGATTCCTTCCACATTATTGACCTGCAGGTTACGCTCGTGCTGGATTGATGAAATATGCCTTAATGCCTTCCTTCCAATAGATCTTTTCCCATCGACTTCAACTCATTGCTTTAGGAACAATGTCTAGAGTCCATTTGACAGTACCTTAGGGTTTGCATTCATCAATGGAAGATTCCTTCACTATCAATAGTGGGAATACATCATTATCTCCTGATTGATAGATTCTTCCAAGTGTTTGACTTTAGATCATTTATTCGCACTTGTTAGATTGTACTAGGTACCTTGGCTCTCATCATCATTATCGGTGAGTAGTCTTGCATTTTTTAACGGTATACATCAATGACTGGTAATCAAAATATTTATCACATGGTCGACTTCAGATCATTTATTCCCATTGTGTAGAAATGTACCATGGCGATTGGTGAAGACCTCGAGTTTGCATCAGCATTTGTTGGTTCACTTTCTAGTTTCTCCTATTTCTACTAGTGACACCATCTACCTTATATGTTGCAGTGCATCACAACGACATCCTTTATGTTGGCACCCAAGGTGCATGCACTTCCATTTGTTCCACTATTTGACTTGGTACTTTTTGGAATATCTTTATGACTTTAGTGATCAGCTTTCTACTTCAGCATCATTGATCATTTCTTTATATGTGATATTGTGACATGTACTTCTATGGATATGATCAGATGATCCACTATGTATTTTCAATTCTTTTATACTTGTATACATATTGAGTCTAATTTTGTATTTGATATGTGGACATGATTTATTGTGTCTTAGCATCGGTATGCATGCCTCAGACAATAGATTTCTTTTTGATCTCTTCCATTGGCTTGGCACGCTGAAATCTAATGAACTCCTCTTAGGTCCTCACATGATTCTTTCTATACACTTAATACATTTTGGCCATCATGTACCCATTATGACCTCATATATTAGGGGGCATCTGTTATAGCACCATTTACCACCCTTGGTATTTGATGCTCTATGATATGGCCTAGGGAAACCCTTCCCTACCAGACTTGGTCCATTTTCTAAAAAACAATGTTTTAAATCCCATATGTGATTATTCCCTATCTAAAGCGCGTGTACACGCAAGTCAACCTATACCCAACCCACGTATATGTGTTAAAACATTAAAAATATATATAATATCCCTTAATTTGGGTTGGTTTTACGGGTTTGACCAGATACCCACCTACTATAGCTCGTGGCCGAACTCTTTCCCAACTAAAAAAAACGAATTTGGAGAAGTATAAATTCATCTCCATGGGAAGGCCTAAGAGGAGGGAGAGGATTAGAGATTGATATTATAGTTGATTACATCCCTGATCAAGTCTGAAAATATCCATGTGCCTTTTTCACTCCTAGTCATAGGAAACCACTATTTGTTTCTTGAGATGTTCATCATCCCTTCATGACATCCTTGTGTATACTTATGGAGGAGGATTGTTGAGGCCTAGGAAGGATGGATCTAGAGGATGGTTTTGCATGGAGCCAGCGGACAACTCAATTTGTAGTTCTTCCATATTTTCTTTAGCTTACATTAATAAAGAGGCGTTGTCTTGTTCCTGGTGATTATGGTCTTTATGCATTAATTTATGTCATGATTTTCTTATAAAATCTCACGTTAATGCTTATTTTATTACATGATTATATGATCTAACCTTGATATCATGAACATGATTTTAGTTATTCTTGGTGTATATGCTTTTCCTTGAATGAATTACAAGTCTTAAAGTGCAACGAGAAGTAGAGGGTTTGAACCCTACGGGAACAACTTTAAACGTAAGACCTACGGGTAAGACCTTATGTACCAAGTTTAACTATTTAAGTATTAGAATTGTTTTTTTGTGTGTCTATTTATGTTGTATTCCCTCCGCTCTATTGGGGTTCTCAACCCAAGACCCTAGGGTGATTTTACCTGAAACAGTGTTTAACCATCATAACAAAGGAAGTTGGGTGAAATTTTGGGTTATGGAAAAATTACCATCAATTAAAAAGGATGGAGGACAAGGAAATATCATTTTAAACTTGTCGTAAAGTGTGGTGTTAGACCGTAGGCATTGCTAACATTGTGTTGTTAAGGAAAGGGCCCATTTTAGTAATCACGGGTGAAAGGGAAAATTTAGCGAGCCCCTTTGGTGGCGTTTGTCAAGAAATACCCATCAATTAAAACTACAGTTTCCATTGTAGAACCCATTAGTTGGAGGATTTGGGGCCAAACCTTATTCAAGCCTTAAAGCCATCAGACATTTAACATTTGGGTGAGAACCTCAACTACTCCTGACTAAGCTGCATAGATCAATTTTTCAGGCCAACTAGTGAATCTCATGGACAAAGTATTTAGACCCTAACTATCCAACTTATTGTCTACCATCAAACCCGCTATGAAATATCATTCGTTGGTTTTTGCAAAGTAGCCAAGGCTCATTGCGATCCTCCCTATCCATGGAAAATTTACACTTGGTCAAGGACACTTGGCATGGAAACATGTCAAACCCTAGCTTGGGAATTCAAGAAAGGTGTTAGAGATTTTATTCGAGAGGAGAAAGTGAGCATATTAACTATTGGACACTTTATCCTGAGAGACAAAGCACCAAACTCATAATTGTCCTGCCACTAAGGGAGGTGAATATTTTTTCATTTTATATTGTGCAAGGTGGAATGTTGCATAAAAAATTTGAATTAATTGGGTGAGCATTGGGTTGTATTTTTTTGCTTTGGGAAGTAAATTTAAAGAGGGATCCACCATCGCCTTCATTGTGTCAAATTGGTATCAAAGCTCAAAAGCTCTTTGGTATTTAATACATAAAATAAGAATTGCAACCAATAAGAGAAAGAAGAATCTGGAGTAGAACACAAGAGGGACCAAAACATAGAGGTAGAGATTGGAAGAGTTCATGACAAAAAGACATAAATAAGCAGAAGACAAAAGATAAAGAGGAAAGAGTAGAAGACGTTTCTCATGGAGGTGATCAAGTAAGTCTTGAATGATAATGTTGTCACTGTGTTGTAGCAACTACAACCACCCTCCGAAATTTTGCCTATGCTTCGATTTTGGAGCCTTCCTTCTTATCCATGGGATCTCATCTTGCATTGATCTAGGTATTCATGCTTCGATTGAGACTTATCTTTTTCATTTTTGCTTTTGTTTGCTTGTTTTCACACTTAGATTATATTTCTAAGTCACAAGTTGATCTCCCAACTTGGTCTCACAACAATTATGGGCTTGCCTTCAGAAATTGCACAATCCTTGAGGGAAAGCAACCTTGATGATAGGAATTGTGCAATCTTGGCTGGTAGTAATCCTTAAGCTCATAAACTGTGTAGTCATGGAAGGCATCCTAGCACTGAACCCAAAAACTACACAACCCTCACTAAGCTTAGAAACTGTGCAGTGCACACTGGGGCAAAACGTTGCCTAGTTTCCCATAATTGTGCAACCTTTCCCGGCAGTGTGCATATCAAGTTCACCCTAGAAAAGAAGGAAACCTAAAGGGAAAAAAGAATCCCTAAGAAGTAGGTATCTATTATTAGTTTCCTAAAGATGGCACATTTTTATTTTAAGAAGTTTCCACAAAGGGTCACCTTTGTCCTTGATCTCAGGCATGCACGTCATAAAACCTCATTTTCTCAAATATAGTTAATCAATGCTTCTAGATCTCATTTGAACATTCAATCTTGGAGCTCTAGCATTCCTGGAGAGATCAAGGAACCTTTCGTGGGGTCATCATCACTTTTCCGAGTGCGTTTTTCTTTTATTGCCTTTTGCCGCCTTTTTTGTCTCTTTTTGTCATTTCACATGTTAGAGTGTTGTTTTTATTGTTTCTCTTCATGTTTGTTGGTGTTTCAACTTGTTTTAGTTTACAGAGGTGTTGTTTTAATTTATCGCTTTCTTTTCACAAATGTCGCATCGGTTTTCTTGTTTTTGCACTAATGGTTATCGTTGCGACGACTCTCCTAACATACTTGATTTTCCATCAGTTTAATCAGTTTATGCACTTGATCCACGTTGATTCATTCACACTTAGTCATATTTTCACTCAATCTCACATCATTATTCACTTCTTCTCATTTTCACACTTTTGTGGGGCAGATCTGCACTTTCCCTAAACAGTTTTACCTTGCCCAAATGGGCACTGTGCAATCTTAAGGTTCAAGCCACAAGCTTGGCCTTTGGAACTACATAGTGCATAGTACGTGCTTGCTCCAAATGCGCACTATGCAATTCCAGGGGTCAGTCTGTCACCTTGGCCACTGAGACTGCACAATGCGCAGTCTCTCCCTGTCTTTGCCTAGGCTGGGAAATCACATTTCATAGTCCCAAGCCTCAAGCTTCATCCTTGGCTATTAGGACTGCATAGTTCCGACAGGCAGTCAATCCCTCTTGCTAATGAAAATTGTGTAATCCTTCCCATCAGATGCTCAGTTTTCTTCTTGATCATTCCTTGAAGGTAGATTTGATGAAGCTAATGTTTTCTTTCCATGAGTGTCCTTTTTGTCCCACGGGTACCACACTTGTGAAACATTTTCTCCCAATAGTAATTGTTACCATGACACCAAAGTGAGCTACTTCAACAGGGACTACTGAAAGCAGTACTAGGGAAACAATTGAGAAAACACTATTAGACTCTTCAATATATGTGGACATTCAATTGTTTATAGAAAATGAGTGAACACTAACATGGCAGAAAATTAATGAAGCACTTTCAACAAAGAGCCTTGGGGAAGATATAGAGGACAACTCTGGAAGTAGCACTAGTAGAAAAAAAAACTCCCATGCAGGATAAGGGAAAAATAAAGGTTGTTGATAATCTAGAGGGAGAACAAAGTTGCAGAGTGAAAGAGGATTCAATCCTTATGCAAGCATATTTGGTAGTAGATGTAAAGAGGAAGCAGACGATACAAAGAGAAGAGTGGAGGAAGAGAGAACATAGAGCTTGAAGGAAACAAAACTAAGGGTGCAGAAAATAGAACAAGAACTGGGAAAATAACAAGAACAAAGAAGGAGAGAACAAGAGGAGAAACAAAAGCAGGAAGAAGAAGAAAGGCAAGGCACAATGGTAGAAGAAGAAACATCAATTCATGTTGAAGAGCAAGAAAAGAACCAACCAACAACAAAAGGAGAGGATGAATAGATGTAGGATCAGGAGCTTACTCAGCAAATTGAATACTTGATTGAAGTTGTAGACATGGAGTGTGAACCAGAACCACAGGATGAAGATATTGACATGATGCCCAGTGCACCATAGGTCACCGTTTAGTCTCCACCACCTCCAATCGTATAGTTATCCCCAATTGAGGAAGGGGACATAATTCCTCTTGATGATCATTTGGCAATGGATGTGGACAATATGTCATATAATGAACTTCAGAAGAGGATTGTACAAGCTTGGAGAGAGAATTTTCTAGATAATCATGCATCACCTACATTCATTAGAGAAAGAGTGATAGTGGAAGACACCAACATGAATCCAAATACCATTACCAAAGCGAACTTGGCCTTCATGTGTGCGAAAAGATCAAACACTCAATATTTGACGACCGAGAGTAAGCAATTGATACAGAATCTACATGTTTCCCATTAAGAGATAGAATTGCTCTATGAAGAAGCACAAAACACAGCTCTCGCACAGGTCTGCTTGGGAGAAATGAGAGCAGTGATACCCGGTGAAGTATCAACACTTGGAGATACCACATGCAGCCTCTATGAGGAGCTCATGACCATACATAATGCAATTGTCCACTTGCATAGCTTGTAGTTGAAGATCAAGGAATTTGTCAAGACTCTTAATAATGTACAAACTGTCATCATCACCATGCAAGAATGAACAATTCGATACAAAGGGGCACCACTTACTTTGGTAAAGAAGATGAAGTCGCAAGTAGAGTTGGAGAAAGCAAGAGTTCGAATGTTGATTCAGAATAGCAAGCATCTCGCCTCATTCATTGGAAACATTCAAGACTCATATGTACAGTTATACAACAATATGGTGAGAACCCACAAGATCCCACCAATTAGCTCACTCACCGAATATAAACATAAACACCAAGTCAGGCAGGATATTGAAGAGTACTTGGAGCATATGAGATAGGTTTCCACCAAGGAGGATTTAGAGTTGAGTAGATAAGACATGAAAAACTACATCTGTGGTCCTATCCAAATTAGAACCATGTTGCTCCTGCTCGAGAAAGAAGTTAAGATTGGTTCTGAATCATTGTACCCAGATGATATGGAGGCTAGAGTCCACTTCTAGCCTGACACCATCATGTAGTTTAAGGATGTCATCACACAGTACCAACCTTGGCACTGATACATGACCGAGAATCATAAAGTGGAATTTGATGAGCTTAGAGTGTTCCCAAACTCAAGCATCATAGTGTCTTGTCCTATTAAGCTGTCAAGTTGTCTCTACCCTATTTTTTCCTATATGGGTATGAGTGTAAAATGTAATATTATTTGTAATTATGTTGTAAGTGAAATTCAAAGTGCCAATATTGGAATATGAAGAGTCATCATGTAATGTAATGTGTCATTTTATAAGGAAGTTAAAGAGTCATGAGTCCAAAGGTCACAAAGGGGAGTTGAAGAGTCACCCCCTCTTGTTATAAATAGAACTTCATAACTCACGGAAAGGGATTTTGGGAGCCAAGATTTTGGTTAGGCTTAGGCTTAGAAAGAGCTTGGGATTATTGTGAAGAGCCTTAGCTTCTCTATAGTGTAGAGTGTGTATACTTCTTTGGAAGAGCAAGTGTTCTTGACTGTAATGTTCCACTATTGGAGCTAGTGGTCGTAAATGGTGTATGTATTATTGGTGTTGGCAATAATACTGAGAAGGGGGGGGGTGGGGGGTGAATTAGTATTAGTCAAATCAATAACTTTCTCTTTTCATACTCAAATTTATATACACTACTTCAACAAAGGTAACTCACGTGTATATGCAACTGTCTTTAAAGCAACCAACATATATCGAACAAAATTATGATTCAGTTAATTCTTCATATGTTGATCTTTAATCAATGCATCAATACTTCATTAACCATATAAACAGTAACCATGTGTAGTAACAACAAAATAAACCATCACACATAAGAAACACACATGAACACCAAGATTTAAGGTGGAAACCTAACGTAGGACAAAAACCACCTATTGTTGTCCTCTTTTAATATAAGAAAAACCTATTTACAATCTTGTACTGGTGCAGACTCATACCAGTATGCAGGCACCCACCTGCAGAAGGATACAACCTTCTCTCATTCTCCAACTTCTACTAGAAGGAGCTACAACCCCCTAGCTCTTGTACTAGCCAATCCATTTACTAGTACGTAGGCGCCAACCTACAAAAGGCTCCAACCTTCACTCATTTTCTAGCTGCTACTAGAAGGGAGCTCCAACCCCTTGACTCTTGTACTAGCCGACCCATTTACTAGTACATAGGCATCGGCCTATAGAAGGCTCCTACCTTCACTCATTTTCCAGCTGCTACTGGAAGGGAGCTCCAACCCCCTAGCTCTTATACTAGCCGATATGTTCACTAGTACGTAGGCGTTGGCCTACAAAATGCTCCTACCTTCACTCGTTTTCCAGTTGCTATTGGAAGGGAGCTCCAACTCCTTGGCTCTTGTACTGGCCGATATGTTTACCAGTACATAGGCACTGGCCTATAGAAGACTACAACCTTCTCTCTTCCTCCAGGGACCACGTTTCATAAATTTTCAGACTGGACACTCATGGAACACAACACCACAATTTGAAGGCCTCATTTCATAAAATTTTCATACTAGACCCATCACTAACATAGAATCTCAAAATCAGTCACCACTGTAATACAACCGTCAAATACATCTGCATCAACCAATCACTGAATTCCAATCATCAATCTCTGAATCAACCATAACGGAATCAATCAATCACTGAAAAACCCATCATCACTGAAGCAAATCACATCAATCTGAACATTCAGAACATTATCACCAGAACACAAATCAGAACCTAGAACTCTGCATCAACAACCAGAACCAACTACAACTTCAAACATCATATTTCATATTGTATACACTACTTCGATGTACCGAACCAGCATTTATAAGCTCTTTTATCAAAGTGAACCAGCATACAGATCTGCAAATACTAACTTAAAAAATTCACAGCTATTCCAGACTTCAATCATACCTAGATCGTAACATTTACAGAATAAAACATGTGTCAGTATTTAGGTCTAGACTATCCATGATCAAACCACATAATGATAATTCATTTCAGATCTTATGATCCCGTTCCATCATCCATCATCAACCACTTAGGTGAATCCTTAGTTCAGATCAAGTAAAGCATCAGAAACCCATAACCTACATATTTTGCTTTGATCTAACTCTTCATAAGATATTCGTTCCTTGCACACCTATCCCTCTGATCTTCTCCCCCTTATATAGTATTAGGCCTTTCTCAATACCTCAAACCAAAACCACTTAGGACCAATACCTCAGACCAAATACCTTGGACCAATACCTCAAACCAAATACCTCGGACCAAATACCTCAAACCAATACCTTGGACCAAAACCTTGATTTTCCATCCCATATGCACTTTTCCTTATGTGAAGGTGCATGCATACGTATACGCCTTTTTTGTTCTGTTAACCCGCATGTATAGGCTCCTTGGACAAATTGAACCAGCGTATACTTCTTAAACCACTCTCTTTCTTCAATCTTTGGAGTCTGATCTATAATCCTTTGTTGTTAACCTATTGCACTATGAACTACCATCTATGTGAGTTGCCATCAAGGACAACACCTATATCATAATGCCAACAATCTCCCCCTTTGGACTTGATGGCAACAATAACACCAAGACACTCTTTGCCTTTGACATCAAGGGCTAAGGGCAGACCAAGATATTCCCCCCCTTTGATATACATTATGTTGTCCATTCTCCCCCTGAGTACATGTTGAATTCTCTAATTAAGATCCCCCTTTGTACATGCTGAGATGCACTAACCTGTCCATGCTCCCCCTAAGCACATTAACCCATCCATGCTCCCCCTGAGCACATAAAGAGTCTGCAAAATATTTTCCAAAATAATAACACGACTCTATGTGGGTATGACCTTCCTATCACCAATGACTCACACATACATCAATATCCCAACCAAGTGGGGATATATCAATTTTAACTCATCCACCCAACCAAGTGGGGATATACCAATAGATTATACATGACTAAAATATAGGAATTATTACATCATCCTTACCATGCATAGTGGGGTTACAAATTAGGTCTTTTCATGACCTTTACATCAAATGCTATTTATAACAAGGACCAACGATCTAAACAAGACCATGATAGTCATCAACAAATATCATACACCATATATGATATGTACCATAAGTATCTGTTAGCAGCATCAGGATCAACATCCTGTATATGTCCATCATCAAAAGAGTCACCTGAATCAAAACAACTATGTGGATCAAGCAATATAAGCATCTTCATGTACCAAGATCTTCTAACATAATGCCAACAATGCATTATTAGAAGCATATTCTCCCCCTGAACCTGTGCTAGCCGTTCACTATCATATCTGATCATTACATTTGTTAAAAAGAATTATCAGGGCATCATCATCAACCAGTGATTCATCAACTTATTAACAGCTTATGACAACTAAAAACACTTCCACATATCATCAGCAAATTGTAACCATCATCAATCAAAACATAACAGATAATTGATAATTGACCGAACCATATCAGACCCCTGTTATTGAGTCTATCCCACTGCTTTTTCTTCAAAACACCATATACGCTATTGTGCAGCTTCTAACTCGCATATATATGTGACTTGTCTTCATTTTAACTACGTATGAGATTTAGAACACTGAATTTTCACACTTTCATCTCCCCTTGAGTATGTTATGTCTGTATATTGTGCTATGCCACATATTTCTAGTTGTACTTCCTTCTTCTTCCATACCTTGGAGTGTGATGATGTTTTCTCCTTTTGGTATGGTGCCCAAAATTTGCTCCTGCATTCCTTTTCTATATGTCCAAACTTGTTACATGCATAACATCTTACATGTTTCATATTCCTTCTATAGCAGTCAATGGCTTTGTGACCAAATATATTACAATAAAAACAATATCCCTTAAAGTACCTGGAAGTTGATGATCTTTCTGTGTGACGGTCTTCAACCATTCTACTTCTACATCTCGCTGCAACATGTCCAAAATTATGACATATAAAACATTCAACATTATTCATTAGAGGAAATAACTGACTATCACTTCCATAGTCAGGAGTAAAAGATTTTCTTTGAAGACTTTCTTTCCTTGGTTGTTGATGGGGTTTACCTCTCATCTCCTTATTGAGCATTTCAAATTTTGCATTAGAGTTCCTTGCCTCATCTTGTGAGCTAGATTCACCTTCAACAGTTTCATGAAAACCAAGACCAGTCTTGATGGTAGGAGACCTTTGACTACTAAGAATACTATCCAAAATCTTAGTAATATCTTGAAATCATAATAGTTTATCCTTTTCTTCTAATTTACCTTTTAAGATATTTACCTCAACTTGATATTTCTCTTCCTTTTCCATATATTGCTTCTTTATGATTTCTTCAACCTTTCTTCCTTCTTCCACTTGTTTCCTTAATTTGAGAATCTCATTTTCTTGTTCTTCATCTGCTTGAGGTTGTTCTTCATTCTTCTTGTTTGAACTGTTAGGATCTTCCTTTAGAGAGATGATCTTAGCTTCAAGACTTTCATAGTAATTGGATCTATCTTTAAGTCTCTTGATTATTATACTCTTTTCATTCACTTCATTTCTTAATCATGTCACTTCGTCCTTCAGCTTTTGACATTGATCTTCCTTTTCCTTGTACTGCTTCCTTACTTTGTTTCCTTCCTCCAACTAAGCTTTTAAACTGCTAACTTCTTCTCTGAAGGCACACTCCCTTTTGTTAAATAGATCTTGTTGACCTCTGATTTTATCTGCGAGTCCTTTAACTTCTTTCATGATCACTTTCAATATATTCAACTTTTCTTGAACATAGAAAAGTATCACTAGAAGAGCATAAATTTGTACCTGATACTTCTTTTGCTTGTTCATCTTCAATCTGACGTGATTTTGAATTTGAATACTTGCTTCGACCTAATGGCCAATTGTCTCTCTTGCTGTCACTGTTCCTTTGAGCTATCTTCTTCTTCTGAGGCACTTTCTTCTTTAGCTTCTTTCTCATTGTTTCTACGGATCTCCTTCAAGCAATCAAGCTTTTGCCAAAGGACCTGCTCTGATACCAATTGTTGGGAATAATAATAAGAAGGGGGGTGAATCAATATTATTCAAATCAATAACTTTTTCGTTTCATACTCAAATTTATATACGCTACTTCAATGAAGGTAACTCGCATGTACACGTAACTGTCTTTAAAGCAACCAGCATATATCCAACAAGCTTATGATTCAGTTAATTCATCATATGTTGATATTTAATCAATGCATGAGTACTTCATTAACCATATAAATAGTAACCATTTGAAGTAACAATAGAATAAACCATCACACATAAGCAACACACATGAACACCAAGATTTAAGGTGGAAACCCAATGCGGGACAAAAACCACCTATTGTTGTCTTCTTTTAATATAAGAGAAACATGTTTACAATCTTGTACTGGTACAGACTCATACCAATACGCAAGCACCCACCTACAAAAGGATACAACCTTCTCTCATTCTCCAACTTCTAATGGAAGGGAGGTAAAACCCCCTAGCTCTTGTACTAGTCGATCTGTTTACTAGTACGTAGGCACCGACCTATAGAAGGCTCCAACCTTCACTCATTTTCCAGCTACTGCTGGAAGGGAGCTCCAACCCCCTGGCTCTTGTACTAGTCGATCCATTTACTAGTATGTAGGAACTGGCCTACAGAAGGCTCCTACCTTCACTCATTTTCTAGTTGCTACTGGAAGGTAGCTCCAACCCCCTGGCTCTTATACTATTTGATATGTTTACCAATGCGTAGGCACTGGCCTACAGAAGGCTCCTGCCTTCACTCATTTTCCAGCAGCTACTAGAAGGGAGATCCAACCCCCTAGCTTTTGTACTGGCTGATATGTTTACCAGTACATAGGCGCCGGCCTACAGAAGGCTACGACCTTCTCTCTTCCTCCAAGGACCACGTTTCATAAATTTTCAAACTAGATACTCCTAGAACACAACACCATAATCTAAAGGCCTCGTTTCATCAAATTTTCATACTAGACCCATCAGTAACATAGAAGCTCAAAATCAATCACCACTGCAATAAAACCATCAAATACATCTACACAAGCCAAATACTGAAATCCAATCATCAATCTCTGAATCAACCATAACTGAATCAATCAATCACTGAAAAACCCATCATCACTAAAGCAAATCAAAATCAATCTTAACATTCAGAACACTATCACCAAAACACAGTCACCATAACACAAAGCACAACCTAGAACTCTGCATCAACAACCAGAACCAACTGCAACTTCAAACATCATATTTCATATGGTATACGCTACTTCGATGTGCCGAACCAGCGTGTATATGTGCTTTTATCAAAGCGAACCAGCGTACAGATCTGCAAATGCTAACTTAAAAACTTCACAGCTATTGCAGACTTCAATCATACCTAGATCGTAACATTTACAGAATAAAACATGTGTCAGTATTCAAATCTCGACTATCCATGATCAAACCACATAATGATAATTCATTTCAAAGCTTATGATCCCGATCCATCATCCATCATCAACCACTTAGGTGCATCCTTAGTTCAGATCAAGCAAAGCATCAGAAACCCATAACCTGCATATTTTGCTTTGATCTAACTCTTCATAAGATATTTATTCCTTGCATACCTATCCCTATGATCTTCTCCTCCTTATATAGTATTAGGCCTTTCTCAATACCTTGGACCAAAACCACTTATGACCAATACCTCAGACCAAATGTTAGAAAATTATATATTACGGAGCAATGGAACACATAAGATATTGCAGAAATATAAACACAGAAAACACATAAAACAAGAGAGACACAGATATACGTGGTTCACCCAGTTTGGGCTACGTCCACCCCGAACAGCCAGTCCTTCCTTTCTATTATCCAGAAAAATGAAGAGACACAACCTACAAGAGATCCGTTGTAATATCCTCTGTTTTCTCTCACAGTCTCGCCTCTCTGTTTCTCGCTCGGAGAATACACATCTATTACACATCCTCAAATACAATGCCCTCATACAAAGAGAGGGGTTTCCTTCTATGGCAAAAAACCCTAAACTAAACATAAGTTCTACTGTCAAATCATCTGCCTAATGAACAGCCCAGATTTACTAGAAATTACTATACTTTTACAAGGTAATTTTACATTTGTTTTTAGCTTCAGGGGTAGTGCCCCCGAGCCCCCGTCGGGGGAACGCTGGCCCCTAGACCCCCCAGCAGGGGAGGATCAACCCCTCTGGACCCCCGCGGGGGGTACAAGTCCCCCCCGCACCCCCCCCCCCCACGTGGAGGGGTGTACAAACTTCCTGGGGTATACATCCGGCTGAAACAAAGACCTCTGAACAATCATGCTCCACACTCAATAGTCTCCCACTTGGATAATGATTGTAGCAACTCCATCGCTGCTTCACTTGTTGGAAAATGACTCCTCTTTGGACTTCGTTGTTTCTCATCTTCATCATCATCCTTGAAGACCAATTGAAACTGAGCATATTCTCGGTTTCTCCCTGGTTACAACTTTTGTTAGCATATCTGCAAGATTCTGGCTAGAGTGTATCTTTTCCAGCTTCAACTCTCCATCTTCCAACACCAATCGTATAAAATGGTACTTGAGCTATATGTGTTCAGTCCTGGAATGAAATGTTGAGTTCTTTGCAAGATGAATGGCACTTTGGTTATCACTGTATAATGTGCCCATATCATGCTCCTTACCCAATCCACCCATAAACCTTTGTAACCAAATCATTTCTTTACTAGCCTCTGTAGTAGCAACATACTCTACTTCTGTTGTTGAAAGTGTAACAACACTTTGGATTTTTGAAACCCAACTGACAATTGTTCCACCAATAGTAAATACATATCCTATAGTGCTCCTCCTGTTATCTATGTCACCTACCATATCTGCATCAACATATCCATGTAGGGAAATGTTTGAACCACCAAATCATAATACTTGATTTGTGGTACCTTTCAAATATCTGAGAATCCATTTGACTGCCATCCAATGTTCCTTTCCTGGATTGTTCATGTACCTGCTTACAACTCCCAATGCATGTGCAATATCAGGCCTTGTGCAGACCATTGCTTACATTAAGCTTCCAACTACTGATGCATATGGAACTTTAGACATACAATCCATGTCTTCTTGGGTCTTTGGGCACATTTCCTTACTAAGTTTGAAATGGCTAGCAAAAGGTGTACTAACTGGTTTTGCATTGTGCATATTAAATCTTTTCAACACCTTTTCTATGTACTCATTCCAAGACAATGTTAATTTGCGATTTTTCCTGTCTTTAGTGATTCTCATACCAAGGATTTGTTTTGCAACTCCAAAATCCTTCATTGCAAATGAATTTGCCAATTTTATTTTGAGCATATTTATTTCCTACATGTTAGACCCTGCAACAAGCATGTCATCTACATACAATAACAATATAATATAGCTGCCATCATTTTTCTTTTTTCAGATAAACAAAATGATCAGAGTGACATCTAGTATAACCTTGTTTAGAAATAAAGTTGTCAAATTTTAGATACCACTGCCTTGGAGCCTATTTTAAGCCACACAAGCTCTTCTTCAACCTGCACACTAGTTTCTCTTTCCCTTTCACTTCATATCCTTGTGGTTGCTGCATATATATCTCTTCCTCCAAATCCCCATGGAGAAAGGTTGTCTTTACATCTAACTGCTCAAGATGCAAATCTTCAACTACTACTAGACTAAATAGTTTGATTGAAGTCATTTTGACAACAGGAGAAAATATTTCATCAAAATCAATACCTTTCTTCTGTGCAAACCCCTTCACCACAAGTCTAGCTTTGTACCTCTGTTTTCCTCCATCTTCTTCCTTCAACCTGTAAACCCATTTATTCTTTAATGTAGTTTTTCCTGCAGGCAACCTGACTAAATCCCAAGTCTGGTTATGCATTAAGGAGTCCATCTCTTCTTCCATGGCTACCTCCCACTTCTTCCTGCTTTCAACCTGCATTGCTTCTTCATAACATTCGGGTTCACCGGAATCAGTCAACAATAAATAATATAATGAAGGAGCGTATCGTTCAGGTCTACTTATCCTGGTAGATCTTCTAACACCGCTTTCAGGTGTTTGGGGTGCCTGCTGCTATTGTGGTGGTTGCTGCTGTTGTGGTTGTTGATTATTATTATTTTCAGGCACCTTTACTTTTTCAGTGATTTCATCAAGAACTGTGTATTCCTTGTTTTCTTCTTCCCGTTTCTTTTTCTGCAACTGATTCTTAT
>APFE030070263.1:238649-259980 GCA_000404065.3 Pinus taeda | reverse complement strand
CGACTAGTCGAGTTTGAGGTGCGACCAGTTGGGTAGGTGCGACTAGTCAGAGCTGCTCCCACAGTGCAATTTTTGAACTGGTGCGACCAGTCAGAGAGGTGCGACTAGTCGAGTTTGGGGTGCAACTAGTCAAGCTGGGTTTGCCAGAAACTTGCTAAATCACTCAAATCGCCCCTTCCAAACTGCTAAATCGACCAGTTGAGTCAGCAGGGCATTCCATGGGCAGACTTCATTTCTCATGAGGTCTTTACAGTGCCACCACAGCCACAGCTAGAGCCAGAAGCCATTCATGAGGAGGGAGGTCCATCACGCCAGCCCGAGATTATTGTGCCGACACATGTTGTTTCCCCACCACAATGTACATATCAGAGAGGTCATAGAACCTTGTTTGCAGCAGCTCGACGAGTATTTTCTCCACAGCAGGTGGAAGGGGTCTCGTCATCATCATCAGATCAGCGAGTGTTATCTCCACACCAGGTGGAAGGGGCCTCGTTGCCGACAGCAGCACAGGTAGCAGAGAGGGGCAAGCAACCCATGATTGAGGAGAGAGTGTATGGTGTTCCGGTTATTGATCTTGACGCTGATTCTCCTACCACAGAGCTCAGGGATATTATCCAAGAGCAAAGCACCGAGATTCAGTCACTGCAAACAAAATTGTGGATGGCCAAATGGGTAAACACATATTTGGAGCAGCGAAACAAACAGCTGGAGGATGAGAAGGAATTGGACGAGCTATGGAGAATTCGAAGTGACCGAGTCATCAACCGTAGGAGGCCCGGTGACTTGCTGCCCAAAGAGAGAGAATCCATGCTTATCCGAGTCAACACACACTTAGAGGGGCTGTTGGCTAAGGCCAATCGGAAAAACAACTTGCTAAGAAACATGAAAAATCATTATTGGGCAAGAATGCATGTTTGCAAGGCGAAGATGAAAATTCTTCAGAGGAGGTTGACCAAGGCTCCCAAAGGAAGGAAGAAGAGCAACCCACTCAGTATCTTGGCCGAGGCCTCTCTCACTCACCATGGTACTCATTATCTTCCTCCCAGCACCAAACCCAAGAGATTTTGAGAATTTTGAGGCATTTTGGCATTTTTGGGAATTTTACAGGTTTTGGCCACTCGAGTGGTCTCACCCCGTACGAGACCAGTCGTGGATACAGCTCGGAACGGGGAAAACTCTACATGGTTGGATTTGTCATGCAAATGTACACTTGCCTATGGAAGGGTTTCAAATTTTGTGAAGATTTGGGCGCCCAAAAGCTCAAAATACAGGCAAATTTTGACTTTCTGCCCCTTTTTTGAGTTGCAGAAAGCAGTCTTGGGAGATTTGATTTTTGAGGGGTCAAATCAACTCCCAATTCCGAAATTCTAGTTGGGTTGGAAAGTAGACTTCTAGACCTTTCCAACGAGCTATCCTGCACCTGATTTGGATACCGGAAAGGCCCTCAAACAGAGCTGCAAAAAGGCGCGACCAGTCAAGATCAGGGGCATGACCACTCAGGCAAATTTGCCAGTTTTGACCAGTTTGGCCAGCAAAGCACTGTTTTCACCTTGGTTGACTATTTGGGCATGTAAATGATGTATTCTTGTGTAAATTTCATGGCATTATATACTTTTACTCTTCTTTACCACTTCTAGAAGCTTCTTTGATGTAAATAGTAAATATTTAATGCATGGATAGGTTTCCTAAGTTTTAGAGGCAAGTTGTTGAGCTGGCCTATTATCTAGTGACTGATTTAGAATTAGTTGCAACATCTCCTAGGAAGCTGAGCTCGACCCCTAGAGGTGGGGAAAGAAGTTAGACCTTCTATATTATGCCTTCTCTTTCTCATTTTCATGGTTGGATTCTAGAGGGAGAAGCTCTATTGTATTATTGACTTATTTTTCTGCAATTTGAGGAAAAGGAAGGCCAAGGTTTTGCAGACTTCATTGTGGATTCTTGTGGATTATTATGTTGATGGTGTGTTTCCTACTTGTCATTGTAAGTGTGTTTATGTGTTCCATTTCTTAATCTCTTGCTTCTATTTAAACAAAAGAAGTGATAAAGTTTGAATTCATGCATGCCATGCTCAGCTTTCAATTTTGTTTAAAATTTATGTTTTCCACTGTCTAGAGAGGATTCGAATTCATTGTTTGCCCTCTTTAGCTTCTCTTCCTTCCTCCTTGATCATCTCTTTCAGCTAAAGGCAGCATAGATTCCTACCTTGCCCCAAGGAATCACCTGCAAAAACTGAGCTCAATCCCCGCACCCTGAATTGCACTCCCTCCAATTGCCACCAAAAAATCCAAAAACTCTAAACCAATCCCCCATATCAGTTTACTAGCCTAAAATCCTTGTTCCTAATTGGTCAACTCATCCTATTGACAAAATCCATCGAGTTTTGACCCGAGAGAGCCTTCTCATACCTCGTAGGGCTAGCTACGAGGTGAAATGGTTTGATGTAGCCTTGAGAGTTTGTCTATCTCAGCCTAGGTGAATTCCAAGCGCTAACACTACCCAACGTGGGTGGAATCCTCTATTCAGCCCTTTTTTCCTTTCTTTTTACCAACTTTGACGCATCCAAGATGATCCTGCTGCGTAGGCAAGATTTGCAAACTGAGCTGGGCTAACGGAGAGATCTCCTTATTTGAATCCGATGGAGAGGTCTCAAGAGATATTTTCTGCGAGAGACGTGGGACAGTGGACTCCTCAGGACTAGTTGAGGGTGGATCCTGTGCTAGCGAAGCGTCCATACCGTCCTCATCCACTTCCTCTTCATCTGAGCTGGAATCAAAATCATCCATGGGGGGCGGGTCAAAAGGTTTCCAATTTTTGGATTTCGACTTAGGAATGGCATTCTTCTTTTGGGCAGGGATCGCTGGACATGATCTTTGAAGGTGCCCTGTGAGATGGCAATTTCTACAGCGGAACGCTGTGTTCTCGTAATCCAGGTACTGAGTCCAGTGGAGGTCTCCAAATTTGAGAATGATCTGATCTGGAAGTCCTTTACTCATGTCTATTTTTGCACAGATTCTAGCGAAGGTGTATATGCCCTTTTCCCCTCTAGAGGTGTCTGTGGTTAGAAAGCGGCCTAGAGAATTACCGATTCCTTCAAACACAACAAAGTGCCATAAATGCGCTGGGAGATTAGGAAGTCTGACCCAGATGGGGAGTTTGGTGATGATAGCTGTGGAGGGATCGAAATCTGGGAACCAAGGGGTTAAGAATAGACCCGCTGAGTCCCAAAACCAGGGGCCTTCAGTTAATGCTTTTTGATAATCCTAACTGTCAACAAACACTACAATGAAGAAACCTTTTGAGCAGAGAAGAACCTTGCAATTGTTGGTCCAGTTAGAGTGAATCCATTTGTAAAGATCTTTTGTGCGTGGCCAAAGCCCATTGAACCTGCAAATAATGCCATACTCTGCAAACATTTGGAATTGCCTATCCATCGAAGGATGCATTATATCAATGGAAGGGGTGTCCTCCAGTTTGTCCACCAAAAAGGGTTTTGGAGCCTTAGCTGGTGGAGCGCAATTCTTGGGTTTCTGAGCATGGACAACATCTTTGTATGAAAATGCCGCAGCTGAAGATGATTGTCCAACAGCTCCCCCTCTCAAACGAAGGGAAAAAATGATGGAGGCATTTCTTTGAATGTCGTAAAAAGAAAGGGGAAAGAGATCCTCAAGATGTTTACCTTTGAAGAGAAGTCGTTGAGATGTAAAGGGAATCCCCAGCCTATATTCCAGGCTTTGCT
This sequence comes from Pinus taeda, assembly GCA_000404065.3. Lineage (NCBI taxonomy): Eukaryota > Viridiplantae > Streptophyta > Pinopsida > Pinales > Pinaceae > Pinus > Pinus taeda. The sequence goes on along the minus strand of APFE030070263.1, from coordinate 256,244 downwards.
TGAGGTCCTGCACAAGATCCGAAGAGCACACCCACTGAAGCAGAGTGTTGCCCGAGAGGAGCACGATTAGAATCTGGAACGATGCAGAGAGTTCCGGTTTCTGCTTTCCTCTGCAAATCTGAGACGAGATGAAGCTGGTGCATGCACCGTTTGCAGAGGGCTCAGCCTGTCCCTGTTTCCTATTTCCCTTCGCTGGGCAGCACGCAATCTTAATCACTGGGTTTGGCTTGAAAGGAGTCGGGGCCTCTCTAAAGCTTGCGGCGCTATTCTCTGCAGAGCCGCGCAAAGGCCAGACGACGGCTAACCATTGCATCTCACGCCGGTTTCTCAGAGCCTCTCCAGGAAGTCTAATCTGCGCATAGTTCGAGATCAGTCCCCTCCATGAGACCAACTCTCAGCGAAGCATTCCGTCAAACATTTGCCACGCATCCTCCCGAGCATAGAATCCACATTTACTTGGACCTGAGCGGCCACAGTTACTTCGATCTTTTCGAGCTACCACAGCTCCGCTGGACTCGCTCGCAGCTGGTGCGTTCCCAGTAACATTGAACTTTTCAGGAGTTACAGCAGCTTCGCTGGATTCGCCCTCAGCTGGCTTTGGTTCAGGAATTTTGGAGACTGCCGCCTTTTGTTCCCTCGCGGAAGAGTTAACGGCCTCAACCTTCTTAGCCACGGAAGTCGCATCGCCTGAAGCCACATAAATGGAAACGACGTCTGGAACAACAATATTGACGGAAACCTCGTCGCCTGAAGCCGCCGAAATGGAAACGACCTTTCTTTTGGTGTTAGAGATAGAGCTAGATTGTTGCGCAGGGACCGGACTCGTTCTTCCTCCCTGTAGAAGAAATTTATCTTGGACTTGGTTGCCCTCAGACGCCATGAATACGAACTCGAACTGTAACCCTCATTTTTTCTTCAACAGCGAGCTCCCACTTAAAGTGATCCAAAAATGCAGAATCTTAATTGTTAGTTTTATTTGTTTAATTTCTTCTTGTGCCCTAGTTTTTTTCCATCATTTTTGCTTGGGTTTGAATGTGTATTTTTTGTCATTATTGTTGCATTGAGTTGAGGCTTTTTTTTGTTAAAAATTCAAAATGTTGTATGTAAATTTTAATTTCATTTGTTTAACTTGCAATTCTTCTTGTGCCCTAGGTTCAAACTTCAAACTTCAATCTTAGATTAAAACTCAAGATTCAACAAAGTTACAAACATGCCAAGGAAATTGAACCCTCTGTGGGAATTTGGTGAACCTGATGGAGGATTTGACAGATCAAATTTGACTTGCAAGTTATGTGGGCATCATATGACAGGGGGGTTACACAGATTGAAGTATCACCTTGCACAAATTCCTTGAAATGAGGTAAGGCCTTGCTCAAATACAAATCCAAAAATCATCCAAAGAGCCCTCAAATCATTGGAAGAAATAGAGACAACCAAATTGTCCAAGGCAGCTCTGAAGAGTCAAATAGTAGGGAGTAGAGTGTCAAGATTGGGAGGTGACCATGAGAGTGATATTGGTTCTACTTCGCCATCAACATCTACACCTAACCCTGTAGCTATCTTATCATTTTTTGTTCTTAGAACCACGCCTGGTGCACAACCATCTATCTCGTCAATTATTAAAAAAAGGGAGAAGGAAGAAGTTGACAAGTTGTTGGGCAAGTTTCTTCTTTGAAGTGATATTCCTTTTAGCGTTGCCAGGAGCAATCCATTTTTCTTACCCGTGGTTGATGCTATTGCTATTGTTGGCCCAGGGTACAAAGTCCCTTCATATGATGATTTTAGAGGGTGCATTCTTCAAAATAAGAAGGTTGACTACACTAAGGGATTGGAGAATTTTAGGGGATCATGGGCACACACAGGATGCATTGCGATGTCAAATGGTTGGACCGATCAAAAGGGTAGAAGCCTTATTAACTTCTTGGTTAATTGTCCCAGAGGGACAATGTTTATGAAATTTTTTGATGCATTTGCATATATCAAAGATGCACGGTTATTATGTGATTTGTTGGACGTGTTCAGTCAGGAGGTGCGTCCACAACATGTTGTCCAAGTCATAACGGACAATGCTACAAATTATGTTGTTGCTGGCAAGATGCTTATGGAAAGGCATCCTAATTTATTTTGGACACTTTATGTTGCACACTGCATTGATTTGATGTTGGAGGACATAGGAAAAATTCTTTTTGTCAAGGATATTGTTGAAACATCAAAAAGCATTACAAAATTTATATATAATCATGCATATGTGCTTCATCTGATGAGAACATTCACCAACAACGAGTTGGTGTGCCCTGTCATTACAAGTTTTGCCACCAGTGTCATATCTCTTCAATCCATCCTGAATTCTATGTGGGATGTGAAGAGAATGTTTCTTTCAGAGGAGTGGCGTGCTTTGTTATATAGTCGCAAACCAAAGGGAGAGGCCACATGCAAGTTAGTTTCATACAAGGAAAGCTTATGGGCAGGAGTGCAGGAGGTGCGTAGCATTACTAAACCTTTGGTAAAGGTTCTTCGATTAATTGATGAAGACAAGCTCGTAATGAGCTACTTGTATGAGGCCATGGATATGGCCAAAGAATCCATTCGGAGCTACTATGATGATAAGGGGGATGAGGGGTTTGAAAAACAACAAATCCTATGGGAAGTGATTGATGAGCGATGGAATAATACATTCCATCGTCTCATTCATGCAACAGGGATCTATCTGAACCCCACATTTTCTTACTCCTGTGGTTTCTTATTTGATGTTGAGGTCATGGATGGATTCTTCACTTGTTTTCAGAGGATGGTGCCATCTCCAGCAGAACGTGCAGAATTCTCCAAGAAATGGAGGTATACAGGATGGCGGGTGGCACATTTAGCTTTGACATGGCTATTGTGGATAGGAAGACTAAAATGCCAAGTAAGCTTTAGTTTGTTTCAAATTTCATTCTCTTCAAATTCATACTTTGCTTCAACTTTCAAATTTCATTTGTTTTCTTATGTTTATCTTATTTGTTGTAGATGCATGGTGAAGAAGCTGTGGTGGCAGAGTACACAATCTCCAAAGGCTTGCCATTTGAGTGCTCAACCAAACATGTAGGACCCTTGTACAGGTTGGAGTCCCAGCGACTTAATAACATGATCTACATCTGCTACAATTTTCGATTGTGGGTGAGACAACTTGAGAGGACACCTGATGTGGAGGCCCTCTCATTGGATAGGATTGACACACTACTGCATGGAGAGTTGAGGCCGAGAGGCCTATTATGGAGTCGACCTGTGATTGGTTAGAGTAGGAGGTAGTGGAGGGGGTAGAGGAGGAGGAGGTGACACCACCTACCCCTGTCACCAATAGAGGACGTGGTCTACCTCCTATAGCTCCTAGTTCTTCAGCGTCTAGAGCACAGCAGAGTCCACTGCCAGCCCCACCGCCTTCTTCATCTAGAGGGAAAGTTGATGCACTTTCTTGCAAGAGAAGCAGAAGAAATCGGTAGTATTAGTTATGTGGTTCATTTCATTGTATATGACATTATGACTCATGATATGAGATACATTATTATATTTTTTGTTGATATTTTGGGCTGAGTTGGGACTCGGGATTTAGTATTCATAACATGATTCACTGTTATGTGTGACGTAGCACTAGACATGATATTACACATCTTATATATTAGTTCTCTTTTCATATTTATGCGTCCAGTGTCAATGCATTTATTTTTTTTGTGGATGCTTAAGGTATTAAAAATTTTGAAAAAAAAAATTGAAAAAAAAAATGAATATTTTTGTACTTGTCGATTTTTGGCCGATTTTTACCATTTTTTCCCAATTTTTACTATTTTTTCTAATTTTGGACCCTTGCCAATTTAATCGCGATCGCGATGTTCGCAACATTTTTTATACTTTATTTTATAACAGTCCTAATGCTAAAAACTCACAGACTTAAAATCCAGGAAATCTCTGGTCAACGAGATGAAATTTCTGTTTTGCATGAAAACTTCAGCTTCTGGAAATTTCTAGTCTACTGGTGATTTACTTTCCTTAAACGGCGTCCATGTGCAAAAGTTATGCCCACCAACAACATAACAGTCCAGTTATTTCCCACATATCCATTGTCCAAGTGGCAGCCACACCAACTCACCATGATTCACCCATGTGGAGTTAGTAACATATATAAATCCACTAGAGACTTCTAGAAGCATCGAAAACTCAAAAACCCTAACCCTAACAGCCAAGGAAAGGAATTAAAACACTAGCCAAAAGGAGAGAAAGTGTTCAACTCCTAATGTAGCAATTTGATGTTCCACAGCAGAGCAACCACCAATAGGAGTAGAGAGATAGCAGAGCAAGGAAATGAATCATTCTCTAGAGGACTAGCAGACCGTACTGTCTCATAGCTCTACAACAAGCTTTATGATCTCTGAAATTTGCATTTTACTCTAAATAGATTAAGAAGAATGGTACAATCCTTATTTCTTGTTGGTTTTTCCCTAATCAGTTTTCCTACAATAAATAGTGTGTGCATGGTGTTCCATTTTGGGTCTCTCATATTGTAGCTATGTTTTTTATGTCATAACAGAAAGAATCTGTAATGGTAGGCTTTGTTTTTTCTGTTAGATCAAAGAAATTAGAAAACCAATAGTTTGTGCAGTAGAGCATAGGCTCATTGTAGTAGTTGTAGGTTTCAAATTTGTTATGGTGAGCCGACCATTGGAAAATCCAAAGCAGTTTACAGATCAACCATGGAGAAGCCACCTGCCAAGCAAGCAAACTCGTCAACCCTTATTTCAAGCAAAGGGCCACCCTTCCTTCAAAGCACTATAATTTCTTGGGCTTAGCATATGCTGGGTTTTTATATTAGGCTTTGCCTCCAGTTTTTTTATGGTTTCCCTTAGAGAAATAATAATCAGACTGATGGGTTATAAAGCCCACTTTATAACAACATAATGTCAATATAAATCGCCTGGATAAGGGAAGACAAAGCATTTCATCTCCTTATCTGTTCGTATTTGAGCAGGTCCCTATCAGAAAACAGTGGTCTGAGAGACTTCTCCTTTTTGACAGCCTCTTCAAATTCAGGGGTACAATAATATATTGAAAATGGGGAAGAGGAAGTAACGTGGTCATGGAGAAATTCCATTGTGATGCCTAGAATCCATGCATCCTTTGCTAAGGAGTCCAACAGCGCCAGTACACACTGTGTTATTCTGTTACGATGTCTTCTGCATGATGTTACCAGGATGCGAGGTTGTGCAACCAAACTCCCTCTAGCATGACCAAGTCGCAGCGCAGGCTTGTACAACCCAAATTTTACTGCATCTTGCAAAGCAGCCCATGCTGCTATCCTGAACTGCACAAGATACTTACTCTTCGAGGCATGACCTGTGCCATCTGCTCTCTCCAGCTCACACTCGTGATGAAGCGACCAATTCTGCTAACAACCATACTCAGGCAGATTTATGACAAACTTATCTTCAAATCCAATCCAAAACTATTCTGGCCTTGGTCAACCTTTGAACACTTCCGGGACCAACTATAGTCAATAATGTGGAATGGATAATGGTTATGGTGTAAATCAGGGCTCATCTTCAAACACAGCATAAGGATGTGTGGCTGCATTTTCTACTTCCCCTGGACCATTATTGTTGCAATGGCCGCCAGGGATATGGATTTTGATCATTAAAAACAGAGAAACCAAAAAAAAGGATGTATATGTTAGAAAAGGTGGCAGAAATGCAGAAATGAAAATAAAAAGTTACATTAAAACCAGGAACAGATTCAAAATGAGGTCATGGTCTCTAATTTGAATTTTTATAATCTGCCTGCATTTCATTTGTGGGGATGGCCATAAGTTTTTTAAATTTAAAATAAAACTAAGAAAAAAAATTAATTGGGGGTGAAATGCTGCTGAAAAAGGATAATCGAACCTACTCCTTAAGTTTTGAAGAGGCAAAAAAGTCCATTATTCTCGAAACAGAGACCGCTAAGCAGCGAAGAAGCAGAGTAATATAGTAAATGGCAGCATGACATACCCAACGAGACGGCGTGGAACCAGAGAAGAGGACCGCTGGGGCGTTTGATGGAGGGACGACCGAAGCGCTCTTCCCATCTGAGCGGGTGTTCCAGGCCACGATTTCTCCTACGTCGGATGTGCCACGCAACCAACGGAGCCGCCGCCCAAGCTATCGCTCTGTATAATAAGATGCTCGCCGATTTCCCTCCATTCCCGCCTGCAATTGTAATTTCTCCCATTCCCTCCACCATCCCACCAGCTCAACCGTTGGTTTTGGTTTACTTCATTGTCTTTCCATTTTCAAATCTCAGCGATCGGGCCTGAAGTATTGGGATGCAACTTGTTGAAGTATTGGGATGCAACTTGTTAAGGAATTACAGTACTTTTACTTTGCTTTACTTTAATTTAATTTAAATTAGATATAGATAGATATATTTTTATGGTGAGAAATTTATTAATTTAAATTAGATATAGATAGATATATTTTTATGGTGAGAAATTTATTTTGGAGAACTAAGAGTGAGGACAGTGATTTGCGGTGGTTGTCAAACTAAGAGTGAGCACAGTAATTTGTGGTTGTTCTAAGAGTGAGCACAGTAATTTGTGGTTGTTATTTGCTAATGAGACAGACTCATCACGTTTATCCAAAGAAATCACGCCATTTGAAATAATTTGTGGGTGGTTTGCGAGCTTTTAGCCAGATGCTTTTGGGTCTTTGGTCATTAACATGTTTCCTTAAGTCCAAAAGTAACACGCTATTAGCCAAACAAAAACAGTTTAGATACACAATAAAATTGAAAATTAATTTAAGAAAAAATAATTAAAAATAAAAAGGTGAAAATAAAATTATACACATTTAGAACCCTTCTAATTGTACGACAAATTAAATAAATTTTCCTCGAAGCCCTTACGGTTAGGCTCTACTAATAAGTCAGTGGGATGTGATCCCTTCGGGTGGATCTACTCGAATATTTCCTTGGAAAAAATATAAATTTGTAAAATAAGAAGTCATAGATCTTGGTCTTAAGGTTGACATATATAAAGATATCAATGTAAATATGCATCAAATATGAGCATCTCACTATGAGGTTTTTGTTAGAAAAATTTATATTATAGAATGTTATGATGTAAATAGTGATCCATGGATAGCCAGTCTTAAGCATGACCTTGTGTAATTTCTATATCGACACAAGCAATACACTTCATGTGCAACAATAGTGATAGCTTTGCTTATTGGTGATCAAAGTCCATCAACACCAATTACAAGAAAAGGGGTCTTTCGCAAATGGTCGGTAAAGTGATAAAGTTTGACTAGGTCGACATCACATAAGGCACATGTGTTGCCCTGAATACAAGGAACAAGGAGATGATCAACCTCAAGCAAAGCACCCAATGTTGAACATGAGGACTCGATGTGGTGATCATAATGAAAGACATTATATATTATCTATCCATGCATAAAAGTATGTAGTCACATCATGTTGTCACATGTCATACCATCTTATATTCATGCCAAATAGTCCTATTTTTCATCCCTGGTGCAGAGATGGATCAGTGCATTCTTGGTTGACTAAAGGAAGAGCTTAAGTCCAAAAGCTAAAAGGGAGGGCTGACCATCAGGATCCCGATTTCGGAGAAGGCTCAGCACATTGGAGGCCAAAATTAAAGGGAGAACTAAAATTTCGGGAGTTGAAATTCAGAAGGGGGTCGAAATTGGAAGTTGATATCGGAAAGACCAGCAGGCAGCATATCAGGACTTCGTGATATCGAGGGTCAGAGCATAACGGACCTCGGCGGTTTATTTAAAAGGTGGACTCGAAATTGAATATCAGAGTAGGCAATTGGAAGGAGAGAGTGAACAGCATATCGAAGCCTCAACATTTTCGGAACCTGATGTCGGAAGAGGAAGACCTTAGAGCAAAGTAACATTGGAACCTCATAGTTTTGTAACTCCTTAAACATTAAAATTCTTCGAAAAAGCGTTGAGGTTGTTGAGAAGGGGAAATACAAAGGAAATCATCGCAAGACAAAGGACCTTTTGTCTCTCCTCCAAGAAGACACATGGCAGACGGTGATTGTCTCTGAGAGGTGGACATGGCAAATGGTATCAAAATGGTGTGGCCGTACAGTGGACATGTGGCAGTTAATTTCGTCATTTTGGGGTGCCCTTGTGTGGAAAATCTGGGTGACATGTGTCACCACTCAGGAGGCACCACGTGGAGATGATGACCTCAGCACAATGTCACCTCGAAGGTTAGTTTTTAGAGGTGGGAGTTATTGTAACCCCAACATAAATGCCAATTTGAAAAGTTCTGATCCAATGAAGGGGCTTCTAATATGTGATTGGCACATGGTCATGGGGATTCAAAAGAACCAAGGGCGCAGAGCAAGGATAGCACCTAGGTGCTACAAAATTAAAATGGAGGCGAAGGATTTCGTAGCTCTATTGTAAGTCGATTTTGAAGAACTTCGAAGGAAAGGATCTCTGATGCATTGATGGCTCATGGTTGTGGGCGACTTAAAGGAACCAAGGGCAGAAGATAAATTACAAAGGGAAATAGGCCCCAAGCAGGAGCCGAAGGCCTTAACACCCAAGCGCCAAGCCGTTGGTCATGGCACCTAGTTCCATGATGGAGTTGCGATAAGAAGGCCAATAGAAAAGGGGCTAAGAGCATTAGAATGTTATGATTTCGTAACTTCTATTTTAATAGAGTTATGAGATGAGAAAGCTCCGATATTATGACACAAAGAGCATGGAAGACGAATGGGTTGGGAGCTAATTAAATGTGTGCAATAGTTTGGTGTTCTAGGAGTAATTACAACTGCAAAGATCGTTGGGTCAAGGCGAGAAGGATCACGATATGCAGAGAGAAGTTTGGTCTTGTCCTGTGCTGAGAAGTAAGTCCTCCTCGATATATCATGCGCATTACAAGGGATTAAATGAAGAACAGTGCCATCGGTTCAGAAAGGCCACGTTGTTGTACATTTGATCTTTGTGTTGTGTGACTGTGATATGAAATGAGGGTTTGAACAACTTGTCATGCTTACAAGAACCTCCCACTCCAAAGCTTAAACAAACATGATGTAGCTTATGTTGGCAATTGCGGAATTATGTACTTAAAACATGTGTATGTGTTTGTTTGTTGTTTAAGTGCTTTAACTTGATTTGTTTCTTCTAATATAAAACACATATATCAGACATATAATGCAGCAAATAAACATCACACATAACAACAAATTTAACAAGGAGTTCACCTCGATCTCGTGGGCTACGTCTCCGTGAGCTCTTGTCAACTTGACTTAGCTCTTTGGGATTATGGCTTGAATTATTTTACAAGTTCGACGCTCAACTTCAGAGGTTACTGAACTGAACCAATGGGCTTAGAAAACCATCTACATCCCTGTCATGGCTATCCTCATTGTGCAAGCAGATCTAGGCTCCCTTCGAATTGCTTCCTTCAGTAGGTGCACTGAGCTTCCCTGAGCTTATTTATGGCAAAAACTCCTTCAGAATGCTTCAAATGTCTTTGAAACCTCTGCTACTATCTCCAGCACATATCTGACATCAACAAATGAATGTTCATTTGCTCAAAACGAGCACTGCATCCTCGATCTAGGCCTTCCTCCACGATTGGCTCTGGGCTGTCTGAAACTTCCCTTCAGCATCTCAGCCTTTAGAAGTCTCCAAATGCTTCTGAAAACACCTTCATTGGATTCAGAAGGTTCATTACAGTCAGGAATGACTGTTTGTTTGCTGAGAATGGATACTGGTAGCTCCTGCAACAACCTCCAACCCCTGGTGACCCTAAGTTCCAAAATCTCTCTGGATGAAAATCTCCTTGAAGATGGCTTCTTTAGCTTCTCTGGACTGTTCCAATGGCTTCAGCAGGTTCAAATTAGCCTAGCTAGCCTCTTGTTTTTCTCTCTTAGGTCGAAAGCCTCTTGAGTTCATTTAATCAGTCTCTCCTAGAATTACTCCACCAAATCTAGCAAACTGTAGTTATCTAGAGCTAAATTTGGCCAACTGTGCCAAATTTGAAAGTCCGCCAAGCGAAACTGCCGGCTGACCGTATCCGTTAGCTAAAACTGCACATGTGACCGAACTACCAAGTGGCGGTTAAGGTGATCGTTTAGTTAACGTAACTGTTGGCGCGGACGGTGGCATGTGACCAGGGTTATTGGGACTGCTGGCAGTCTAGCCCCAACCTGTAAACACTTAACGTTTAAATATATACCGCGAATAGATCATGTTAAGTAACAACATATAGTGGAGTTGGTAAATCGTTTGGTTAGCCCGCTGGAGGTCACAGGTTGGATCTTGCCTAACCCAACATATTTTTGCCACACTAAACCAGGGCCACATGGTGGCCTCTAGGCTTGCCATGTGTCGGCTCCTGATTGGTCCACCCCAAAAAGAATATTCCAAAAAATATTTTGGAGAATATTCCTTGAAATATTATTTTTTTAATATTTCCAAAAATCAAATTATTCTTGAAAATTACAGTTTACTGAACTTTTTCAGAATGCGATAACTCCTCCATACAGTGTCAGTTTTTCGAACCGTTCACGGCGCTTGAATCAAGAAGACGAGATTTATCCGGTCATTTAGGTTGGACACTCTTTCGAACACTTTGAAATTTGAACTATCATTGAAGTCCTGGATCAATATCTGATCACTCCTCCCCATTGGGAATCTTTTGGACCCCAAAAGACTGATATACTGATCTGAACAGTAGATGAGAGTACAACACCCTCTTCTTTAAGCCTCTATACACTTACCTTGCATGGCTAGTGCCTTTAAACAAAAACACGAAGGTAGTCAACACTTCCCTTCCTTGATACGCTTGTCCTCCTGTTAAGAACTTTCTTCCTTGAACTCATTCAGAATTTACATTAGGTAGTTGAACATCACTTCCAAGCCACTTCCATGAAAAAGTCACAAATGTGACCATGGCAACTTTTGTTGCTGCAAATCTTCTTCTGTAGACAATGTCGAAAGAAGAAAAAAAAACTTGATGAAATAAATTCTTGTTTGAACAAAAGAAACAACTTTCACATCATGTGAATCATCATCATGTCTTTACATCTCGTTTACAAATGATCGACTATATCAAAAGTCGACAAAAATCATGCCTTTCAAACATCTGACCCTTCAAGTCAAGCATGTACAAACAGAATTTAAACGGTGCTTTTACAAAGAAGAAACACTTCGTCATTATCTCCCTTTTACAATATTGGAGATCAAATCAACTTTTCCCAGTCAATATTACATTACATGCATGTTTAAAACAAAGTAATCAACCCTTCAAGTTAATCACACATACATGTTCAAAATACTAGGAAATCATCATCCCTATGCTCATGCATATCATTCTCATGCATGGATTTCATCCTTCAACTTTCTCTCAAGTACAATCATAAGTACAAGATCCTCGATCACATGTACATGTACTTTCAAAGCTGAAATGAGTATAATCTTTGTTGCAAAAAAGTGAGTCTCATACTCAACTTTTCCATCCTACAACTTGCATTCCCTTAGCAATGAAATGCATTTAATCAAAAGACATGCAACTTTAATTGGATAAGAACTCTAACCATTTCTTGCCAATCCACTTCAAAGGCGCTTCCTTTAACTACACATTAACATCAACACGTGGATCATCCTGACACATATCAATGATGGAAAATTCCTTTCCATTCTTGCCATACTCTTTCTCCACTTTCTTCAACTTTCGTGGAAGCATTGTTGGATTCAGAGTCCAACACCTTTCAGCAGTATGTCCTTGCTTATGGCAATAACTATAACACATGTGCATCTTCTTGACAACATTATTTGCATTGTTCAATGGACCTTTGGCTTCTTGCCTTCTTTCCTTCAAAAGTTTCCTATATGTGGCCATTCTTTTCCAACATCTAGAAACACTATGGTTAAACAAACCGCAAAAAGAACATGCAATTATTTTCCAATGCTTATGTGGAAATCCACCATGCTTTACATGATCAAAAGAAATATGATAAAAGTCAGATTTATACATTTTCCTTTCACCTTTATTACCTTCATGAGGAGGTAATTTGAATGAAGAAGAAGCTCCCTTTGCAACACCATCAATCCCTTCAATGGTTTTAGAGCTCTCAGAACTGTCTTGTTCAAGTGCATGCTTATGAACACCTTCTTCCTGCAAAGTATGTTTCAAACTGTTGCATTCCCCAAGAATACAATCTTTACAACCTTGAGGTAGAGAACCTGAAATGAAACTTCTTCTATGAATTGTTTCAATTGCCTTCATGGCTGCTCTGGAACTTTCCCCATAAGATTTCCCATAGCCAAGACCCAAATACTTAGGCCTTTCCTCAACCATTATTGGCTCAACAATACCCTGTGCATGTTTGCCCAATCCTCTTCCTTCATATCCCATTTTGGACATCAACTTGGACCCTATGCCTCTAGTATGTTTCTCAAAAGAACCAACATAAACATTCTTAGAAGAATTTGAAGACAAACTATAATTGTTTACCTCTTCTTCAAGCTTATACTTGGCTAAGGCTTCTTTGGCAATAAGGAGTTGTGTCTCCAACTCATGCATCCTTTCCAGATTCATGTTTGCAATATGAAATTGGATTTCCATTTCCTGCAATTGGTCAGAAAGCAACTGTTTCTCTTCCCTCATGGAATTCAACTGCTCTCGTAATCTAGTGCTCTTTCTTTCATCCTCATACATTTCTCTCACCATATTCATCATGATGAACAATTCTTGCTTCAAGCCTTCATCAAAGAATCTTGTGAAGAAGGATGATTTTGAAAACTCACTTGTGGAAGTTGTCATTATCAAAATGAACAAAAGAACTTCAACAAAATTCAAAATCTATTAACAAATTTATGAACCATATGATTGCACAGTCAATCCCTTATTCAAACAACCTGTTTTGCATCAAACCTCTTGTGCTTCAAGAATTTCCTTGAGGTCCTTGGGGTAAGGAGAATGCCTTCAGCCCTTCTTCCTTCTTGTCTTCTCCTAGACTTAGCTATCAGTGGCTTTCCCTTCACCTTTGCAAACTCAAAAAATAGTCAGTTTACAAATAATCAAACAGTGAAATCCTTTGTACTATTTAAACACCTTTCAAGTCAAACAAGCAAATAGATTGTTATGTTAATCAAGCAACCTGGCTGTGATACCACTTGATCTGAAATGAGGGTTTGAACAACTTGTCATGCTTATAAGAACCTCCCACTCCAAAGCTTAAACAAACATGATCTAGCTTATGTTGACAATTGTGGAATTATGTGCTTGAAATAGGTGTATGTGTTTGTTTGTTTTCATCTGTTTAAGTGCTTTAACTTGATTTGTTTCTTTTGATATTAAACCCTTGGGTCCACATTTTAGACTTCTCTCACTATATTTTCAGAAATAGGATCCAAGAAAGTTACGATTTTTGTAGGATCCCGAATTACATCCCAAACATGTGACCGTGGGGAAATCGTCATAACTTTCTCTTTGAGTATCAGATTGAAATTTTGAAAGAAGGTATAGAAATAGGTTGGACTTTAGTTTTATGTGTATCATTTTCAGGTCTGAAGGTTGAAAGAGGAACACATGGCACTTCGTACAAGTTGGATTCTCTCGTAAACAAATTGTCACTTGGTAAATTTTTACGGATGAAATGATAGCACATTATGAGGATACAAAGAGCAACACCTTCTTTAGTCAATTGATAAATCTCAAACAAAAGGGTTCAATGTTGGAGCACATTGAGGAATTCCAAAAATTGAATATAAGGGTAAACGATATTCCAGAGGAGCATAGGATTGATGCTTTCATAGGGACTTTAAAGGATAACATCCAACATGAGGTTCGCCTTTGGGAACCTAATTCATTGGAGAAGGCATTCATGTTAGCAAGAAAAATTGAAAGCAAAATTATGGCAACAAGGAAGTCCACCACTCACAATTATAATGATGGAAGCGTTGTTGCCCCTAGCCTTCCACAACCTACATGGTTGACACCATAACAATTGGAAGAAAAAAGAGCAAAGGGGCTTTGTTATAGTTGTGATAGCAAATACTCTAAAGATCATAATGTTCTGAGAAGAAATTATTTTACATAGATTGTGAAGAGGAGGAAGAAAAGGAACAAGAAACGTCAAAAGAAGAGGATATACATCAGGAATCAACCCTAGAGAAAGAAGAAATGAATCCAACCATATCCTGTAATGCATTGGCAGGAATTACTACTCCTCAAACTCTCAAGATGGAAGGACATATCAAGAAGAAAAAGGTAATAATGTTGATTGATTCGGGTAGTACCCATAATTTTATTCATTGCAAGATAACCAAAGAATTGAATTGCTTCCTATATCTAACACCAGAGTGTCAAGTTATGGTTGCAAATGGAGGAACCATAAATTGCTACGGAAAGTGTCATAATATCAAGCTATCCATGGGAGAAACTGTATTGAATAGCCCTATCCTTTCTATTCCAATGGGTGGTGTTGATATTATACTAGGAGTCCAATGGCTACAATCTTTGGGTATGATACATTTTAATTTTCAAGAACTTTTCATGAAATTTTGTTGGGGAGGAAAGGAAGTTGAATTAAGGGTATCTCATGAATACCGAGAAAGATAATCATCTCTAGTGGCATGACAAAGCTTCTAAAGAAAGAACAACAGGGCGTAATTGCACAATTATGTTCACTAGAAGTTCCCACATTGAAATCATTTATTTTTCTAGATCTCCAAAATGTCTTGGATGATCATTTCAAGGTGTTTGAGACTCGTAAATGCCTCCCACCTATTCGTGATCATGACCATGCTATTCATTTGATTCCATGAAGTGTTCCTCCAAACATTAGACCTTAGAGATATGCCTATGCCCAAAAGACTGAAATTGAACGTATGGTTGTAAAAATGCTAAAGTCTGGTATAATTCAGCCTATTCAAAGTTCTTTCTCTGCTCCATTAGTATTGGTGCACATGAAGGATGGATCATGGTGCATGTGTCTAGATTATAAGGAGCTCAACAAGCTCACTATTAAAGATAAATTTCCCATTCCCGTCATTGATGAATTATTAGAGGAATTACATGGAGCAATTTACTTCACCAAGTTGGATCTTTGTTCAGGATATCATCAAATTAGAATGAAGATTGAAGACATTCCGAAAAGAATTTAGAATTCATGAGGGTCATTATGAATTTTTGGTCATGCCTTTTGGCCTTACCAATGCACCTTGTACATTTCAAGGTTTGATGAATTCCATTTTCAAACCCTTAGAAAATTTGTGTTCGTGTTTTTTTTATGATATACTAATCTACAACAAGTCTTGGAAGGATCATGTTCAGTATGTTGATAGGGTGCTCAAACTATTGGAGGAGAAACAATTATATGCAAAAACCTCCAAATGTTTCTTTGAAGTACATGAGGTGGAATATCTGGGTCATATTGTATCTCGTGAAGGTGTTAAGGTAGACCCTAGCAAAATTAAAACCATTAAGGAATGGAAAATCCCCACATCCATAAAGCATATACAAGGATTTCTTGGGTTGACGAGGTATTATCGCAAGTTTGTTAAGAATTATGGGAGAATAACAACACCTCTAACAACATTATTGAAGAAATATGAATTTTCATGGACTTCGGAAGCAATGAATGCCTTTGAACATCTTAAAGAGGCAATGTGCCAAGAAACAGCCTTAGCTACACCGGACTTCACAAAAACATTTATTGTGGAATGTGATGCCTCAGGAAATGGAATCAGTGTTGTTTTAATGCAAGAAGAAAGACCCATTGCTTTCGAAATTTGTCTAACCAAAGGAAAGTATTTACACAAAGCTATTTATGAGAGGGAAACGTTGGCAATACTACATGCACTTAAGAAATGGCGACCCTACCTAATGGGAAGACACTTCAAGGTAAAAACAGATCATGATAGTCTTAAATAATTTTTAGAACAAAGATTATCTTCAAAAGAGCAACAAAAATGGGTCACAAGGATGTTTGGTTATGACTTTGAAATCATCTAAAAAAAAGGGAAGAAAATGTTGTGGCAGATGCACTCTCAAGAAAGGATGAGGATGTGGAAGCATTTCTTTGCGCTATTTCTATTATCCAACCAGATTGGATAAATGAAGCAAGGGATGAATGGAAGAATGACGAGGAAGTGTGGGCACTCATTCAAAAGTTGCATAAAGATCCCAGTACATCCGATACATTTAGTTGGAGATATGATTCGTTATGGTACAAAGATCACTTATACCTCTCTAAGAATTCCCAACTCAAACAAAAGATTTTCTCGAATTGCACACCTCTCCCTTGGGAGGGCACTCAGGATTTTTAAAAACTTACGATAGGGTTAAGAAGGATTTTTTCTGGGATGGACTTAAATCTGATATTCAGAGGTTTGTGGCGGAATGCTTGGTTTGCCAACAAAATGAAGTTGAGACAATTAAGACCCCAGGTCTGTTACAACCTTTATCCATTCTGAGTCAACGTTGGTAGGAGGTTTCAATGGATTTTATCACAGGTTTACCCAATTCCGAAGGAAAGAGTGACATCATGGTGGTAGTTGATAGACTTACCAAGTATGCACACTTTTGTGCATTATCTCACCCATTTAAAGCCCGTAGAGTTGCTACTGCATTTATGGAAATGATTCAAAAGCTACATGGAAACCCAAATATTATTGTAAGCAACAGAGATCCCATTTTCACTGGAAATTTTTGGACTGAATTATTTTCTTGTCTGGGTACTCAGTTAGCTCATAGTTCATCTTATCATCCTCAATCTGATGGGAAAACTGAGATGGTGAACAAATGTTTGGAAGGATATCTCTGTTGCTTTGCACTGATAAACAAACACAATGGGTCAAGTGGTTGCCTCTGGCTGAATGGTGGTATAACACGTCCTTCCATGTTGCAGAAAAAATGACACCATTTATGGCACTTTATGGATATCATCCACCGTCCATCACAACTATTTAAGAGAAAATTCTAAGGTGCAAGCAATGGAAGATCACATCGATCATCAACAACAAGTTCTCCAACTCTTAAAGGATAACCTCACTTTGGCGCAAAATAGAATGAAACAACAGGTAGATCAACATCGTAGCGAAAGAAGTTTTGATTTAGTTGTCTGGGTATTTCTACCGCTATAACCATACAAACAAATGTACCTCAAGCAAGCTAAGAAGGATAATAAATTATCACCAAAGTATTATGGTCCATACAAGGTGTTGTAAGAGATTGGTACTATGGCATGCAAATTGGAGCTTCCTGCATCTTCCCGAAGGTTATAGGTGATAAGATCCTAGTTCAAACAATATTTCTAGAACTTGACAATGAAGGAAAAATCATATTGGAACCTGAAGCAATCACAGAAACAAGAACTCGAGAACTACAAAATCAATCAATTTCAGAGTATCTCATCAAGTGGAAGAACTTATCCACTGAAGGTTCCACATGGGAGGATGAGAATTTTATACACAAGCATCCATAACTACTCAAGCATTGAGGACAACACTTTTTTGAAGGAGAGGGGCATGTTAGGTCCCTATAATACTAGTGATTCCCCCATTACTATTGTCATTGTAGCCCCTTATTGTTATT
>APFE030070263.1:197515-238629 GCA_000404065.3 Pinus taeda | reverse complement strand
TCCACAAGGTGTCCTGCGGAGCCCGAAATCAGAAAAGAACGAGTTCACAGGTCGATCGGGCTTTTATTGCCTTAATTCTATAGCCCCGAACTCCCCATTAAGCGTTTAGTTGGGATTTATAAAACCATCCGAGCTACCCATTCACGTAAGACCCTGTAGGGAGAGAGGGGTATCGGGAACCGCAGCTCTGTTTGTGGGTTGAACCAACTTGTTGGAGTTCTCCGGAAAATTATGGAAATTCTAATTATATTTAGAGAAAATATTGCAAAGATTAAGGATTTTTGTAAATCTAAGTTATAGTTGTTAAACTTCAAAATTTTAGATGTTCTAGAAGTTTTTTATAGTGTTGAATCCTTTTCCACCATCAAAAACACTATTCAAACACTGCCTCTACAAAATTTTTTAACATTTTTTACCTAAATTCCGGCCACTTTTGACAATCCAAGCAAATCCTCCCCTCATTAGACTACTCCACTAAGTATAGTCAATTTTATATATTAGACATTCCTTTTGATTCTGTTAATTTCCATTTCTATAAAATGGGGAATTTGATTTATACTCAGATAAATATAAATATTTTTTTTAATTTAAAATTAGGTAAATCATAAATAATTGTAGGTATTAATTTGAATTGTTTCATCGATTATTTTGTTTTTCATTTTAATTTATTTTTGAGAATTTAATTTACATAATTTAATTTTACAGAATTTATCCACGATCATAAAAGATTCGTTGTAAGAAACTTTACGTTTTGTGAATTTAACTTTACAGATTGATCAAAGATCATAAAGGATTCATCGTGGGAGACTTCAGGGTTTGCCAGAGTTGTTGAATATTGAAATTCATTATAATTTGATCCAATTAATTATTATATATTTTTGGGAATAAAGTAAATATTTTTTATTTTTGAGAATAAAGTATATATTTTTTATTCCTTCTCATTATAGACATATATTCATGTTTTTAGAAGTTGTTTTTGGTTTCTTATTAGGAAAACTAAATTAGATAGAGAATTTTATTTTTTTACTAACCCAAAATAAAGTTATAGTCATCACGGAAACAAAAATATTAAGAGAATTTTAGTTTTTTATTAACTTAGAAGAAAGAGTTATGGGCACCCCGGAAGTAAAAGTATTATGACTAATTATTAGGTTTCTAAGGCTAATTTTGGTTTGAAAAAATTATAGAACTTAAACATATAAATAGTAAAAGCGAGATAATTAGATGGTATTTAATCAAATTTATTAGAATCGAAGGGGCTCGAGAAGTATGAGATTTTTACCACTGTATGGAGAGCAGCAAGGATAAGTTGTGATTCCTATTTGTTTCTCTAGATGTGTAAGCATTTAATCGATCGATATCATCTTTATCTACAATTGATTCAAGGTCAAGATCATGTCCTTCTTGATTTCATTCCTTTTAACTAAAACCTTTCCTAGAAGAAATTTCAAGTGCCAATAAATCTCAATAGCGTAATGTACTAGTTATAGCAACCTCTAGTATCTCGTGCATTCATTAACCAGTTTTTGCCCTCTGCCAAAACCCCTATATCAATAAGAGTGTGTTTTTCATCAACTAGTTCTCACTCTTTCTAGGCAATTTCCTCTTGAACAAGTTGAGGGTGAGCTCCTAATACTTGGATGTCAACCCCTTAGCACACATTTACTCCCTTGAATGCCCACATTCTTAGTAATGTGTTACACCCTAACATATCCTTGCTCTTTGTCAAGGTATGATAAACATCAATTGAAAGAGGGGATCAAAGCTACCAACAGGTTACCACGTCTAGCTACAGTTGAATGATGGTCGTTTCTCAGAGAAAGTGACAAGACTGGAGGGGTGTTAGGTCCCTACAATGCTAGGGATTCCCCATTACTATTGTCATTGTAGCCCCTTATTGTTATTGTTGTGCCCCTGTTGTCCCCACATTGTTATTATTGTGCCCCATAGAAACCCACTATTGTTATTGTTGTGTCCTTATATTATTATTGTTATGTCGGTTTTGATTATATTGTGACCCCTTAGACTCCTATATATAGAAAGGAGGTTTTGGTCACTTGATTCATTTAAAAATTGTTCATTTATGTAATGTAAAGGTGGTTGCCCCCTCGAAGAGGCTAGGTTATAAGTCGTTGATCTATCTCTTTCTTCTATTTTGTGAGCTCTTTGCATAACAATATGTCATTTCATATGTGTATTTTTATTCTTCAGAAATTGTGTAATTGTAGTTGGCGGATTCACTCTTAAATCGCAGATTTAATAATGTTATGTGATACTAGACAATACCTACTATATTGTAGATTTATCTATGTTATGTGTTAACATACAATACCTATGAGATATTGAGTTGGTGACCTCAGAACGCACTCCATAATTTCTGCATTCTATATCCTTTATCTCTCCATGATTCTACTAGGATTTATTGGATGGGATTTTGTGTTTAGCCATCCCTTTGCACTGATTTCCTGTATGTTATTTCTCCTTTCCATCTTTACTACAACGATAAATTAAGTTGCATTCTCTGTGTGTCGGCTAGACATGAGCATTTGTTCTTGGGAATGATATATTGCTCATGTGTATATTGAAGTTGTCTCTAAGAAAGGTAATGAAACCAAGTCAAAATCACTTTAAATTTGTCTCTTGAGTTGCACTAATTTATCTTCAAGAGAGACTAATATGTATTAGGCATTGACCTCTCCTCAACCCAGGGGTTGTCTCTAGGAGCTACAACATCTTCTGGCGTCATTGTCGAGGACCAAATCATAATATTTTCCCCTGGGTACGACATTAGTGCATTCATTTTGTTAGGTGAGCAAAGGAAGTGTGGGTTGAAGACCTCTCACCTTGCGACTCCATTGTCTAAAATCTTTGCTTCATCATCATGGCTTTCAAAAGGCCTCATACTTGTTTAGATACTTCCCAGCAGAAGACACCTTCTGTATTCGAACTTGAAAAAATAATAACCAAGAGGACTCGAAAAGAGAGGGCCCCTATTACTCCAGATCTTATGGTCTCATTCCCTGCTCTCAAAGGCTGAGATAAACTCCTTTGAGCTATTTTCCAAATATTTGGAATATTCAGGAGAACGTTATCCATTGTTCAACCTATTTTCTTCAAGAACCAAATCTGAAGAGGCCTTATGTCAGTACAACTCTTTACACTTTCTAAATCCTCCCAGAAGTTGACGAAATTAAAGATATCCTCATTAGTAGTCCAACTCCGAGCACTACTCAGTCCCAGATAGCCATAATCCATACAACTCCCCAACCAAGCCCTGCGGTAAATCTTCTACCACTTCCATTGCAGAACATGGTTGTCCCTAGTTTTCTACTTAGTAGATATGCCCCACTCAATCTGCCACAATCTCTGAATGGGATGCCACAATATTACCTTAAACTCTTGTCCAGATTCATGGGAGAAGATGATATCTCAACACGGAAGCATATAGAAACCTTCTGTGCATTTGCTAAGAATTTGAATGTAGAACATCTCAATGTAGTACTAAGGCTCTTTGTTCAGTCTTTGGATGGAGAGGCCAAGAATTTGTTCAAGAATCTACCAAACGTTTCAATTAATACTTGGGAGGAGATGGAACACTCTTTCATGCAGAAATGGGGGGAAAGAAGGGACCATGGGTATATCCTTACAAAATTCAACGCAATGCAGAAAAAACACAATGAATATGTCTTTAAATTTATAAGGAGGTTTAATAAACTATACAATACTCTTCTTGCCAAAATTAAACCCCCACACAATGGTGCCAAAGTGGTTTTTGTTGGGGCCTTTAAACCATAGTTTGGGTTTACCCTTAGATAAAGAAGGTCACATACTCTAGATCAAATCCAAACAAATTCCCTAGAAGTTGAAGTAAATTTCACCTCCACTAGGAAGTGGAAAGGGAAGGTTGAATATGGGGAAAGGAGGTGGGGAAAGGAAGAAACCAGTTCTTTCAGGTATGTAAAGGAAACCCAAGAATAGAAGTTAGACGAGATGAACAAGATAATAAGGAACTTGTTTAACAAACTCGTAAAACTGGAGTTGGAAAACAAGAACCCCCCTTGACCAAGTCAGCCAACTCCCAACAAATATTGTAATCCCCAATACAGGAGACCACCTTTTTAGCTCTTGCAAAGGGAAAGAAAGAATCAACTAGGCCGTATTCATCCTCCTCTATATTTAGAAGATGATCCCGAGGACACTGTAGAAGAAACTATTGAAGTTCAAGAAAACTAGTTTTCCTCTCTCTTAGAGGGAGAAAATGAAAGAGAATCACAGGTAGGAGAAGGGGTTGATTTGGACGCCCCACTAGATGATAAAGAGATAGACAATTACTGCAAACAATTTGTTGATTTCATGCAAGCCCAATTGCATAAGAAATACGATCTCAAGTCATCTAGAAAAAAGGTACAGGGGATAGGATCAGACCAAAGAAACTCTTCATCCAAGTTCGCTAAAGCAAGCAAATAAAGGTAAGAAACCACTCAACCTTTTCTCACCAACCACAAAAGAATCCTCTACCCATGTTCCAAATGAGTCTAGAGCCTCCAAAACAGATGAATTGCCCCCACTGATAAAGATAATCCGTGATGAGAACAAAGAGCTTTCCAAGTCCATTAAAATTGATAAGGATCCCTCTACCTTCACTCTTCAAAGAGAGTTGGAGAAAGTCAAGATTACATCCCTTTGACCTAATTATTGAAACAACTCAGTTATAAGGCTCAAATGTCTTGGTTTACGAGTTACCCACCATTACCCCCTTGCAGAACAACCTTTAACCTACAGGAAGAGAGGCCCATGGTTGTGTTTGCACCCCATTTGGGGGAGCAGGACTCTTCCTCTATCCCATTCTATGTCACCTTGGCGATTCATGACCTATTGCTACATAATTGCATGCTTGACTCAATAACATCTCATAACTTAATGCCATTATCTATGATGAATCAGTTTAGACTGCAAATAACAAAACCATATCCCAAAGAGTAAAGTAAAGTAAAGTGCTTGGGTATGATCAAAGATTTAGTGGTTATCCCAATGAAAAGTGGAGTTATGGACATTGTAGTTGCTGACATCCCTGCAATATTTGGTATGCTTTTGTCTAAGTCATGGGGATAAAAAATGGGGGGTCCATCAAACTGGATCTAACATATGCTATCATTCTTGTGTTTGGTGGAGAGGAGTGTCAATTATATAGAGAATCTAGATTTGCGAAGACAATCACAAAGGTAGACTGCTCAACAATTCCCCTATGTATGGTAAGGAGAAGGACTTTTCTTGTCTGTTATTAGAAGAAGATGATAAAATCATGGGAGACGCCCAAGTGGAGTGTACAACTCAGCGTAACAAACAACCACTGGATCATGACAAGGTATGGAAATTGTATTTTGATGGTGCTTATTCTAAGGAAGGAAATGGGTTGGGTGTGTTAGTAGTGAATCCTAAAGGTAGCTTGATTCCTCTCTCTTTCAAGTTGGATTTTGAGGCCACTAACAATGTGGCTAAATGTGAAGCTTTGTTGTTGGGGCTACAAGCTGCTAAAAACCTTAACATTGGGTGCTTGTCTTGTTTGGGGATTCAAAGCTAGTTGTGAAGCAAACAAAAACGAGTGTCAAACCAAGCATCCAAGATTGAAGGTCTACAGGATCGAAGTATCGGATTTAGTTAAATTTTTCTTAGCCTTCAATATTCAGTTCTTGCTTAGAGAACGAAATCGGATAGTGAACTCCTTGGCCATTGTTGATAGCAATTTTAAGCCACCCCAAAATCCCTTGCTCATATATGAAGTCAAGGTCAGATACTAGTCGTCACTACTAGATAATGTGAATTATTGGCAGGTATTTGAAGATGAAGAACATATCAAGCACTTCATGAAGGTCGTTGGGTAATTCTCAAACGCGGTGATTGATCGAGAGGTCGAGGAGATGACATGTGAACAACAGGTCGGTTGGGAGGGAATCATTGTTGGTCATGAGATATTGCAGTTAAAGGGGAATACCATCCCTAGAGGATTGGTCTCATTGGAAAGGCTTTTCAACTCAAATGATGTGGCTGCTAGGACAACTGAACGAGAGCTCGAGGAGGAGGTGGAGGATTGTAATATTGGCACCAAAGAAGTTATGAGAATCATCAAGTTAGCTAAGGGAGTTCAAAGGGAATACAAACAAAGATACCTTGACCTTTTAAAGGAGTACGTGGACGTGTTTTCTTGGTCATATGATGATTTGAAGACGCTTGATCTTGGAGTCATACAACACAAAAATCCTTTAAAAACAGGGGTAAAGCCATATAAGCATAAGCTTAGGTAGATTAATCCTATGTTGCTCCTGTCAATTGAAAAGGAGGTGTAGAAATTGTTATAGGCTAAGATAATTGTGCCTTTAAGGTACTCTAATTTGGTAGCAAACTTGTTTCCCATCAGGAAGAAGAATGGTGAAATAAGGTTGTGCGTAGATTTCATAAATTTGAATAAGGCCTTGCTGAAAGATAACTATCCTTTGCTTAAAATGGATTATATTCTATAGAAAGTGGTAGGTTCTGCCCAGATGTCCATGATGGATAGCTTCTCTGGATAAAACCAAGTCGTTGTACACCCTGGGGATTAAAAGAAGACAACTTTTACTACACCTTGGAGAACTTTTATGTATGCAAGAATGCCTTTCGGCCTCATAAATGTTGGAGATACTTTCCAAAGAAAGATGGATATAACATTTGTTGGAGAGTGGGATAAATTTGTAGTAACCTATCTGTATGACATAACTTTTTTCTCTAAATTAGATGAAGAGCACCTCAAGCACTTGCAGCACACATTTGTAAAATGTAGAAGGTATGGTTTGTCCTTAAATCCCAAGAAATCTCAGTTTGGTTTAAGTGAAGGGAAGCTTCGGGTCACATTGTAGCAAACGAAGGAGTAAAGATTGATCCCAAAAGGGTGGAGGCTATTAATAATATTCCTTTTACCCATAAATAAAGAGGAGATTCAGGTTTTCTTGGGCAGAATAAATTTTCTAAGGATATTCATACCAAACAATGCTGAAATTGTTAAAGAAATCACATAAATGTTGAAGAAGGACAAGGAAGTCAAGTGGACCATAGAAGCACGAGAGTCATTCTCTAGAATAAAAAAATCTTTTGCAAAATCCCTCATATTAACCAACCCAAATTATCAGAGGTCGTTCCTCATTTTCTCTTTTGCCTCTCCTAACACAATGGTAGTTGTTCTATTCCAAAAAAATAATGAAGGACAGGAACAACCATTGCATTTTTCAGCCAGGTGTTGCGAGATGCAGAGTTGAAGCATAATATCTTAAAGAAACAAGCTTATGCCTTGATTAAAGCCTTGAAGATCTTCTGAATTTATGTCCTACAGTCCAATACAATAATTTATGTTCCAACTACCATTGTGAAATACATTCTTGTTTAGGGAGACAGTGAAGGTAAGAGGGGCAAGTAGATTGCCAAAATTCAGGAATATGACATGGAGATCAAATCCACTAAGCTGGTCAAGGGGTAGGGACTAGGTAAAATATTATCCGATATTAACTGCCAAGCCCTGGGTATAAATTTGCTGACAGATAAGGGAGGAGGAAGCAAAACATAATAGGGGTAGGAAAGAATTGTATCCTCAACACAAAAAATTCAGATGAAGTACCTCGCCTCACATTAGTACAAATATATTGTCCAGTATTTACTTTTTCTATAGTGCCCAATAAATTTTGACAAAGTTAAATACAAGGCCCTGAGGTTGCAATCTCAATAGTTTGTTATCTCAAATGGACAGATGTATTGGAAGGACCCAATGGGGCTTTTGCTATTATGCCTAGTAGAAGAGGAGATTTCCAAGGTAATTTTTGAATTCCACAATTGTGTTTGTGGGGGACATTACAGGTGGAGAGCCACGACCCATAAAATCATTAAATCTGGATTCTATTGGCCCAAACTATTTGGTGAGGTGCATACATATGTTCGAGCCTGTGAGAAATGTCAAATTTTCATAGAGAAGCTGAAGGTATCACCCCTTCCCTTGATCCATGTTTTTGTGGAGGAGCCCTTCAGGCAATGGGGGATTGACTTCATAGGAGAAATACATCCACCATCCAGAGGTCAACACAAATGGACACTTACAATCACTGACTATTTCACAAAATGGGTGGAGGCTATCCCATCTAGAAATGCCACTTATGCAGTGGTAATCAAGTTTATGGAGGATAATATCCTTGCCCGATTTGGTTGTCCAAAGAATATTATCATTGATAACACTTAGGTGTTCAAGTCAATTAAATTTCTTAACTTCTGCCAAAAATACAACATCATCGTGGGGCACTCCACCACCTACTACCCACAGGGGAATGGACTTGCTGAATCTTCAAATAAAACTGCAGCGAGGATTATGAAAAAGGCCATATCTAAAAATCAGAAAAACTGGGACTCACAATTGAAATTTGCTTTATGGGCCAACAGAGTCACTACCAAGAGATCAACCAGGAAGTCTCCCTTTGAATTGGCATATGGAAAGGTTGTAATTTTCCCAATCCACCTAGCCATGTCAGTGGCTAAAATACTACAGGATGTCGAGGAGGAGTCCAAATCTCTGACTAGGAGAATAAATCAATTGGTAGAGCTATAAGAAACTAGAGGGGAGGTGACTTAGAACCTGATTAAGTATCAAGAGAAGATGAAGGCTCTTTTTGAAAAAAAGAAGGCAAGGGACAAATCCTTACAGCCAGGAGATTTGGTACTCAAATGGGATGTTAGGAGAGAAGACAAAGGAAAACATGGGAAGTTTGATCCCTTGTGGTTTGGACCCTTCAAAATATCCGAAGCAAAAGGAAATAACACCTTCTTACTAGAAAACTTGGATGGTGAGGTGCTTAAACTGCCGGTGAATGGGCAATTTCTCAAGCTCTATTTCCAGCTTTAAAGAGGTATGTTTTCACTCACTGTATATATCGTTCAACCATTGTACATACCAGTAATATTTTAATTCCTTATTGCTTATGTTTTGTTTTCTATGTACTTGAATAAAATGACTCCATGCCCAATGGATAGAAGGCACTAATTTGCAGGTTCTCAACACCTTGCCAACAAGGCACTGTCCCTAATTGGAGTTGATGTTGTCACTTGTGATACCATCTTATATTTATGCCAAATGGTCATATTTTTCATCCCTAGTGCAGAAATGGATCGATGCATTCTTGGTTGATTAAAGGAAGATCCTAAGTCCAAAAGCTAAAAGGGAAGGTTGCCCATGAGGATCCCGATTTCAGAGAAGGCTTAGCGCATTGGGGACCAAAATCAAAGGGAGAACCAAAATTCAGAATGGGGCTAAAAAGGGAATAGTTGAAATTTAAAGCCGATATCGGAAGGAACAATAGGAAGCATATCATGACTTCAGGATATCGGGGGGTGAGAGCATAAGGGACCTCGACAGTCTATTTAAAAGGTGAACCCAAAATTGAATACCAGAGTTGGCAATTGGAAGGAGAGGGGAAGAACATATCAGAGTCTCAACGTTTTAGAACCTAATGTCGGAAGAGGAAGACCTAAGAGCAGAGTGATATGGGAACCTCGAAGTTTTTTGACTCCTTAAAAATTAAAATTCTTCGAAAAGTGTTGAGGTTGCCAATAAGGGGAAATACAAAGGAAATAATCGCAAGACCAAGGACCCCAAGGACCTTCTATCTCTCCTCCAAGAAGGCACATGACAGATGGTGATTGGCTTTGAGAGGCGGGCATGGCAAATGACGTCATATGACGTGGCTGTAGTGGACACGTGGTAGTCAATTTCAATGTTTTGGGGTGGCCTTGTGTGGAAAATCTCGGTGACATGTGTCACTGCTCAGGAGGCACCACATGGAGATAATGACCTCAACATGATGTCACCTCAGAGGTCAGTTTTTTGGAGGTGGGAGTTATCAAACCCACAACATAAATGTCAATTTGAAAATGTTTTGATCTAATCAAGGGGTTTCCAATATATGATCGACACATGGTCATGGGGATTCAAAAGAAACAAGGGCATGGAGTAGGAATAACACCTAGCTGCTATAGAAGTACATTGGAGGAGGATTTCATAGCTCCATTGTAAATCGATTTTGAAGAATTTCTAAGGAAAGGAGCTCTAATGCATTAATGGCTCATGGTTATGGGCGACTTAAAGGAACCAAGGGCCGAAGAGTAATTACAAAGGGGAATAGGGCGTTGACAGGAGCCCGAAATCCTTAGCACCCAAGTGCAAAGCTGCTGGTCATAGCACCTGGTTCCATGACGAAGTTGTGATAAGAAGGCCAATAAAAAAGGGGTTAAGAGCATCGAAATGTTATGATTCCATAAATTCTATTTTAATAGAGTTACGATATGAGGAAGATCTGATACTATGACACAAAGCATGGAAGACGAATGGGTCGACAACTAATTAAATGTGTGTAGGAGTTTGGTGTCACGGGAGTAATTACAATTGTAGAGATCGTTGGGTCATGGCAAGAAGGACCACATTCTGCAGAGAGAATTTTGGTCTTGTCTTATGCTAAGAAGTAGGTCATCCCCGATATAATGTGTGCGTTATAGGGGATTAAACGAAGAACAATGCCATTGGTTTAGAGAGGCCATGTTGTTGTACAATTGATCTTTGTGCAGTGTGACTAAGAATTAATACTCAGTATGGAGATAACTCAAAGACCCATTCTCAGAGATTGATGATGCATAAATGAGAGCAATTCGTCAACGCACTACAACTCCAGCTAATTCACCCACCCCAAACCTAGATAATGGAGTCTGAGTCCACCTTGGGAGATCCGAGGAATCAACAAGGTAAATATTTTGTTGTGTCAATCATGACACCTCATGTTTTGTTTATGTTTTATAAAGATTTCATTTAAGAGAGGAATCAAATTTTGTTAGGACAACTAGGTCACTCGCATGCTCAGATAGTTGGGTAGTTTAGACAACTGGAACATTCACGATAGTTTTTAATTGTTTGCTTGAATTCTCTCGCTATAAAAGTGAAGAGGAACTTAATAGGAAGGGTTTGATTTTCCTAGCTTCAAGGGTTGTTATTGTTTTACAAATCCCATAAGTTGGGCCCATGACATGTGTTCCATTCTTGAAGATTAATGAAGAAGTTTTTGGTGATTCCAAGCATTTGAGATATGTAGTACATGTTCTACCTTTGTATGTCATTTCATATGTGCATTTTTCTTCTTCAAAATTTGTGTAATTATAGCTATTGGATTCACTCTTAAATCACATATTTACTAATGTTATGTGATAGCAAATGATACCTACTAGATTGTATATTTAGCTATGTTATGTGTTAGCAGACAATACTTGTGAGATATTGAGTTGGAGACCTTAAAAGATGCTCCATAATTTTTGCATTCATTTTCCTTTATCTCTCCATGATTCTACTAGGATTTATTGCATGGGATTTTTTGTTTAACCAACCCTTTGCACCGAGTTCCTGTCTTCTATTTATCCTTTCCATATTTATTGCAATGAAAATTAAGTTGCCTTCTTTGTGTGTCAGCCACCAGACCTGAGCATTTATTCTTGGGAATTTTACATTGTTCATGTGTATATTGAAGTTGTCTCCAAGAAAGGTAATTGAACCAAAATCCAAATAACTTTACATCCATCTCTTGTGTTGCACTCATTTATCTTTAAGAGAGACTAAGATGTCCTAGGCATTGACGTCTCCTCAACCGAGGGGTTGCCTCCAAGTGCTACAACACACCATATTATAAATTATTAGTTAATTATGTTGTTGTATTGTAATATTACAACACAAGGCAACTGACCAAACAATATTTTTCAAATCTCTAGCATGAAAAACAATTTGTACTTTTTGTAATGGTAATGGATATGTACATTTTGAATGATCTATAGTTTCTCTTTATTGAGGGAGTACACAATGTTCCTACTTAATTCTATCTAATTTTTTCAACACATTTATAGATGAAATGACATAAAACTTTATTATTGTGAACCTAGTGGAGGTATATAAGGGATATAGAGTCATTAACATTTACATGCACTTA
Source organism: Pinus taeda (assembly GCA_000404065.3). Lineage (NCBI taxonomy): Eukaryota > Viridiplantae > Streptophyta > Pinopsida > Pinales > Pinaceae > Pinus > Pinus taeda. The sequence goes on along the minus strand of APFE030070263.1, from coordinate 226,600 downwards.
TGATTTGGATATATGCATGTACATGGGTTGTTTGGGAATTGTTTCTTCCATATAAGGGGTTAGTAACTCATCATTCTTATCACCTTCAAAATTATGCTCCATGAATCTATTTGGTATACATTGTATGTAACAAGTTTACCATTTCTTGTTTGCAAGTTTTTATGGTGTTCAAAATTTGAAGAAATAGCTTCTAGAATTATATCCACAATGAACATATTTTATCGACAATTCAAGACCAGACCATGACCCATCATCAAGATGAATTTATTTTTTCCGATCAAAAATGTTCATTGTGAATATAATTCTGGAAGCTATTTCTTCAATTTTATCATTATGTGGTAAGTATTGAGTTTAAGGTGGTTGATTTTTTAGTCAGTACTAGAGGTTCTTAGTGGCAACTACATTTTTCCCTCACTAGTGGAAGTGATCAAAGTTTTCCATGCGAAAGACATAATCATTTGCAACCAACCCAAGGATAATCTATTGAATCTAGTGAAAAAATTAAAAGACATAAATCATAGAAAAAGGATTATGGGGGCTAACTCAGGGGAGGAGATTTAAACTCCAAAAATACCCTAAAAAACATAGGAAAATCATGGGCTCAATTTCAATCCAATGTCATTAAGCCCTTCAATGGAATCTTTATTGGGATGATGGTGATTCCATGAATTTTCAATGTAGAAGGCGCCCAAACTAAAAATCACAAGGCATCATTAACTATAAACATAACTAGCATGAAGGAGTGTGGTCTTTAATCTTGTTGATAGTCCAATCCAAGGTGAATAATGAAATTTTAGAGAAACTCTAGAATGATAGTTATATGTGGCCTCAGCCAATTATGGACATAGATCCAAAGATGTTAGTGTTGTAGGGCCTATCATGCCTATATAATGTAAATGTCATCACACATTATATTAAGAAACTAAGAAATTAGACTAAGTGAGTGTGTGAATATATGAATGTGAATTTAAATCTATTAGTAAAATAAGTGATAAGTGTGTAGGTGAACTTAATGGATGGCTAGTTAGTGGCAGGTATAACCACTCTAACCATCCCTATGATTGCATAAACACTCATGAAGAATGAATGTGTGTGGTGTTCCTCATTAGCTAAAATATAATATTCAAAGCAAAATAAATGAAATATGGTTGAAAAAAGCAAATGAACAAAGCAAGACATAAGGAAGTATAACTATGAAAACGATATAAATGGAATCAAAGTGGGAAAATTAACAACAATAAGAAAACCTTTGTTGTTATTTAGAACCAGATGCAATCTTTACTTGCCTCTTCAAGTGGGTAAGCTCCAAATAATACTATTATATAAAGTTTCTAATTGACCAAAACTCTAACTACCTTATGGACCTCCATTAATGAGGCCTCGACCACTAATTAATGGAACTTCTTTAATAAGGCAACTTGCATTTATTAGTTTCAGATTCTACTACCTCATGATGTATTATTTAATAAAGATGGTCCTCAATGCATCAAGTAATGATCTATTTCACTTACTAGCAAAGTTAGGGTGGGACCCTAACATGCCATCCAAATTATAAACTAGCCTTGTCCATAAGGTGAGAGATGAGGAAATTAGTGGAGAATCTCTACTAGTTCCCACGTAGCATTTTTAGGCCATGTGTCCTTCCATTGAATTAACACTTCTTGGACAGTGTGATGGAAACAACAATGCTCACATTTTTCCAAAATGACCTTAGGTTACAACCAAATGGAACCATTGTCATCCAATTTTAAAAGGTTGATTTGAACTCTACAATTGGATCCAAGCATTTTCTCTATGCATGACATGTAAAACACTACAAAGCATAGCCAATTTGTAAACAAATAGACCTATACATTCAAGGAAAGTATAGGGTCTATAATATTTAGGAGCTAGCTTCTAGTGGCTCTTCGCTTGAGTGAGGTTTATTTCAAGGGTTGGATACACAACAACACCTAATCCCCTTCATCAAATTGGTGTTCAAAGCAATGTTCATCAATGTGTTTCTTCACATGATTTTGAGCCAATATCAAATTACCTTTGATGGTACAAAGAATGTTAACATGGGAAGTTAGGTTGTTGTCCACCACCTAAACATTAGAAAGGCCTAGCAAGTACAAGATCATTGATGGAGGTGGTTATCCATAGACTACCTCAAAGAGGTTCATTTTAGTAGCACAATTATAAGTAATATTATACCACCATTCAACCAAAGGTAACTAGTAGACCTATTGGCCTAGTTGTTACAACGTAAACAACTTAAATAAGCTTCCAAACATTTGATGACTGCTTCTGTCTAGCTATTTGTTTAAGAAGATTCAATTGGGTACCTTGAAGTTGAAACACTTCCTCCCATAAATTGTTGGTGGAGGTGGGATTACGATCAATCACAATGGATTTAGGCATGCCATGTAGTTTAAAAATATCGTCCATGAATAATTTTTCTACTATGAAAACCTTGAAGTGTTGTAGAAGTGAGCATATTTGGAAAGGAAACAACAAATACCATTATCACTAATTTGTTGCATAATTTTGGTAACCCCATAACAAAATCCATAGAAATGTCAACCCATGTAATGGTAGGAATAGGTAAGGGTTGTAAGGTTCATGGAGACTTGACTATTTCCGCTTTGTGGCATTTGAAAATATCACATTTTTTAAAAATGAAAGTGGGTAACTTTTTATATTAATTTAAAGAAAGGGTATTGTTGATGCAATAGACAACAATTTACAAAAATGAAATTCAGGGCTTCAAAACTCTTAAGTACTTCCAAGAAGTCAAAGCATGATAAATATATTATATTATAGCTTCTCCTACATTTTGTTTTCTTCACAAAAATAGTTATAGTACAAGAATAGTTTCTAAAAAACTGGATGTGCAACAAAATACATAAATAAAGCATCCTTGCTTTAGGATAAAGTCAATGGCTGCTTGAAAACCATTGCAAATATTCTTTTCAACTTCAAGAACAATCTTGTCTTGATTTGAGTGTCTTCCTCTTATTAACGGAGGAGAGGATTGATGACCTATTTAAAAAAGAAAAAGAAAAAAAGAAGAGGAGAGCCAAGGTAATCAAGGGACTTCATTTCACCTTCCTTTGGATTTTCTTTTGAATAAATCTTACCATCACGTAATTTTCCTCTTGAGCGGGGCAAGATCACCATAAAAATGACCATCCACATACAAAGGAGCAAAACTCTTTATTTCCTCCTGATCTTTTTCTTTTGGTTCATATTGAGCCTTTGGTCTTTCATATTTTTCTTCCACTTATTCTCCATGGATTTCATACACATTATTGCTTGGATTAGATGAGCCTAGCTTCTCTTACTGGGGTCTCTTGGGCTAATGATCCTTGAATTTCCTACTTATTATTTTTCAAGGTTTCTTTCCCTGTACTACTTTTAATGGGGGAGCATGTTTCAAGGGAACCTAATATTCACATTTGCTTAATAGTTCTTTGCAATGTGTCCACGCTCATGGAAACAATTAGACTTAAAAAGAATGTGCTTCGTAGTCCAAGGCTTGAAGAAGATTTCAACCTCCCAAGTCAAGCTCAATCACATATGAGAGTCCCTTTTCTAGGTCCATTTTCATGCATACTCTCGCATAGGTATAAATCCCCCATTTGATCTCTACTTGGTCAATGAAGAGACCTAGAGTGTAACCCATGTAGAAGCAATGATGATCTTCATATTTGGATCTAAATCTAGGGACTAGTGGGGTGAGAAACAAACCATTGGTGCCCATGAAGTATGGGCCCAAGCTAAAAAATTGATATCATGCTTTTGGGCTTTCAAAATAAATAAGCAAAAATCATTACCGCAATGCACCATATCAAACATGGAGCCCTCATTATATATGCTCTGAGCTTGAATAGCTCGTGGGTTAGGCCATAGGCCTATGAAATCGATAACTAGGGCTTCTTCATGCAACATAGTGATTTTTTATTTGGCCTACAGAGTTGAAATTTACACCTTATGAATTTATTTTTCCATTTTTATAAGGTTACTCTTAGCTGGAAAAAATTTCACCTATATATTTGGCATTTCTAAGTAGAGAAGCAAAGGTTTCTTTCTCATAATGATTGGTCACTTCCATAGGACTAAACAACCTGATAATGAGCTCCTTTAAAGCTGCAAAGGGACAAACACATAAAAAACACAAGGATCTAACACCCAATATGCACGATCCATAAACTTCCATGGATATTCCACTTGATAGTTCGTCACAACAGATACGATAATATTATATTAAAAAATTTGAGATTCTACACTATTAAAGTTTTATTTAATTTCTAGATCTGTAAAATTAATTGTAATAGCGCATGCATGTAAAAGTAAATCAAGTAGAAAAGTAGAGAATGACAAAATAAGCTCACACACACATAATACACAAGATATGCTCTCTGGGAAACCCTTTCGGGAGAAATCCTAGCTAGAAAATGAGGTCGCTTCAATCTCTTTCTCTGTCTGGAAATATGGCTACAGATACAAAGAAGTAATGTTTGTGGCCCATGGTCTGCTACAGTGCATAGATCCTCTCTGTGTGCTCTACCTCTTATCTCTCCTGGATACCTTTTCTCAACTATGGAATAAAATGCTCTTGAAATAATGGAATGCCTCTTCCTCCTAGTGGCTCGGTTATAACCTCTTTGTAAAAATTCTTTTATGTAATAACATTTCTAGATGATCTATACCTATTCTCATCAACACTTCGCTAGACAATTCATCAGTCATCATATTCTCGTGATCTTTTAACAAAATTTGATTTCCTGAAGGAAAATTAGTACCTTAATGTCTACAACAATTGTCTTTGACTTTCAAGGCAAAGTATATATTGTTTTATCTTCTTTCCCCTGCTTCAAAACTACTTCTCACTCATCCTCAACACTTGATTACTAATCTTTGTTGCACCTTCATCTTTCAATGATAGCAATGTGTGTTTTTCACCATCTATTTCAAAGGTATATGTATTTTTCTTTCCATCAAGGATTTTCTTCTTATCAAATTACCATGGTCTACCCAATAAAACATGATAAACATCCATACATATTATATCACAAAGTACTTCAACATGATAGAGTTGTCTGTCTTAAACTTTACTTTGCATTATTCATTCACTAAAATATGATGTCCTTTACGTAACCATGAGATTTATAAGGTTTAGGATGAACAACCTTTTCCAAACCCAATTTCTTAACCATTTCAAGAGATACTAGATTATCTACACTACCACCATCAATAATAATTTTGCAGTGTTTACCTTTCGACTTGCAAGCGATCCTAAACAAATCATTTCTCTGTATCTACTCTTTAATCTCCCTACTTGGCTTGAGAAGTATCTTTTTTTTCCAAAATGATGATCATGCACTTTCTTCATCTTTTGCTTGGACATTTTGATTAGTATATCTTCATATAGAAATTTTGGACATTCATAAGATCTATGACCATATTAATTGCATCTAAAACAATTACCCCCCAAAAATTCACCTTTTAAATGTGTTTTTCTTCTTTTATATGAATGCCTTTCTCTTGGAATTCACGAAAAATGACTTTACTTACACTTCATTACAAAATTTGACCTTGTTTTTAAAATTCTCATGACATGAGTGACATAAACTTTGCATGACTTTAAAACTTATATTAATCCAAAAAAATCATTATAGCATTATTGTTAAATTTAATGAAAATATCTTTCACTAAACTTTGGACTTTAAATAAGATTTCTCTCTCTTTCAATTGTCTCCCTCTAATTTTGTAAATCCACATGGTAATTTCAAAATAAACAAATGAATTCAATCCTTTCACATATAAATGCTAATTTCAAAATAAAAAAATGACCTTGATCCTTCACATATAAATGCTCTTAACTTTTAAATTTTCACATATGAGGACTCTGTTAACAATCAGAGATAATAATATCCTTTAAAAAAAAAAAATCAGCACAACTTCTCCATGAAAAAATCTAATCATTATATTTTTCCATAAAAATGTACTTGCCTTTTTTTAGTGTTGTGCTACTTAGTTCATGCAACCTTCCTCTTGGATTTAGAGAAGATACACATTACGTATTTTGGCTTCCATCATTGACCTATTCTATGCAAGTTCTTTTCTGTATGTGCACAACTCCTCCTTGTTACAAGTTTGTAGTAGTGGCTCAATCTACTCATTGGTAATTTTGGTACTTCACATTTTATTAACATGAAAAATATATCACCACAATAAATTTTATATTTAGTATGAAAGTAAATTATCTCCAGAAGTTCCAAATGTTGATTTTATAAAATTATCACTCACTTAAGTAGAAGAAAGTTTTCAGGTAGACCATCAAAACTATCCTTCAGAATTGTTGTTCACCATGATGCAAGAAAGTGATTTTCTTAAACATTGTGAGATAGCATTTGCCAATATCTAATGTTGTTTTAAGGAGGTAATGACCAAAATCAACCTTGCTAGAAATGCATTGTTCATGCATCGCTTAGACTTCAACCTCACTGACAGCCACCTATCTACAACATAATTGTTTCACTGTTAGGAATGTGAGAGGTGTGGCTAGAATGGTGGTACATCTTGGAAAAGAAAAGAAAAAGTACTTTCTCACTATCCTTTTCTAGCAGCTTCACATTGCTTCAATCTTCAAACCAATGAGGATCAATGCACTTAAATTTCCTTCAATCTTCACAAATACTTCAGCCTCCCTGCAAATATCTCCCACATATGTTGCTCTTTCTTCAATGATAGTTGAATGATTTCTGAAAGTTGTAACTAGGTTACACATCCCTTACCATTTGCATTCAATTTATTTCACATAATTGCTATGATACAACTCACCATAGGCTCTAGAATCTACACTCAGTAACCAACAACAAATAATTCGTCCAAAAAAAAACCCAATGATTAGGGGATAATCGACTTACTCTTTTAAGCTTTGTCCATGTATAGATTGTAAAGTTGCGACAACCATTCCTGATGTATTTATGACAACATTTAATTGATCAAATCCAATATTTTTTGTTTTATGAGTTGAAACATTATAGTATGTGAAACCATATCCCTATATATGGCCACATATTCACTATATCTCATCCATAAATGGATACTCTCTTTAGTAATTCGGTCTTGGTTTCTATGGTAGTATTTGAAAAGTTTGGAACTGGGCTAATGAATGAAATATAAGATTTAAAGGATCTATAGAGTTGGGTGGTAAAATATTGTAGATGAAGAAACTACAAGAATAATTAAGATCCAAATAGAAAACTATTCATAATTCATGAAGATTGAGCATACAAAGTGTGACAATACGTGTGCTAGCAATGAAGCATATTATGTAGGCTCTGATACCACATGATGTAGATGTACACTCAAAAAATATTATGAACTTTTATTACTCATTTTTGCGTGCCCATTCCATCAACAATAATCATGTTTATATAAATAATGAGGAATGGATTGAACCATGAAAGAATGGTTCATGTTCTCCATTCCTAGAAAATATCAAATCCAATCCCTTGAATATCTCTATTATCCCTAAAAGTACTCAACTTTCCCAACTATATGCTTACTTTATACATTTGTTACATTACATGATATATGAATTAAACCAACTCATCCTACGTAGATTATTGTAGAGAGCCATATATCCTATTACAACTTAGGGAAATACATTTTTAATCGAGGCTCCTACATCATTATCATATGATTTTTGAAATCTAGAATCACTCGCTATGGGAGAATATTATAATTTAGATAGCGCTTTTGATTTAAGTGGGTAATCTCAAACCAAAAAAATATGGCCTTTATAACAAATATCATCATCTTCCCGGTGTAAGTTAAGTGTGTTTGTGGTTCAACCTTTAGTTAGTGGATAATGTGCATGATCTTGGCACCTGTTGACCATTTCTAACATTTCTCCCATAACCAAATGACCACTAAGAAATATAAGTCAAATAGGGACCCTTCTTCATCATGCTTCCTATAGAGAGCATCAACCACCACATTTTCCTTGCACTTCTTGTAGATAATATTAGTCATAACCTAACATTTGTGTGACCCACTTTTGTTGCTTTGTGGATGATATGTTTATTCTACGCAATATTTCAAACTACAATGGTTTGCTTTAATTTGGAAATGATGCCCCATTAAGTAAGGACACCACATATCAGTTGCGTGAAAAATAACCAACTTTTCCTTCTCATATGTGGATTTCCCCAAGTTTTTGTCACATAAATTCTTACTAGTAAAGGCAAATGGACATCCTCTTCCATTATGACAACCCCAATTCCTTTGCGTAAGGCATCACATTACATGAAAAAAGTATTATTGAAAGTTAGATAGAGTAAGGACTAGTGTGGTACATGTAGCAACCTTTAAAGCCTATTCAACTTTATCATTCTAATTGAAGGCATTTTTTTTAGTTGGGTGGTTAAAGAAGCAAGACTTTGACCATATTTCTGGATAAACTTCTAGTAGTAACCGATGAGGCCAAGAATGCCACACAAAAATTTGAGGGTCCTAGGACAAGGTCCCACATATTCAACTTTTAAGGCATCAAAGGTACATTTAGAATGCTTGAGGAGAAGATAATGATTATAAAGGATTTATAAGCCTTGATCCACATGTGCCATCCAAGTTTGTTATAGACCAAGATGTACTCAAAAAATACAAAGACAAAATGACGAAGAAGAGGCTCAAAGATCTGGTTCATGAATCTCTGAAAGGTGGAAGGTGCATTATAAACACGAAATGGAATCACCAAAAACTTGTAATGACCATCTTGAGTGTGGAAAGAAGTTTTGGGAATATCAACTTCCATTATGTAAATTTGGTGATAACCAAAGAAAATATCAGGTTCAGTGAAGAACTATCCTCCATGTTTCTCATCTAATAGATCATCAACGAGTATAATGGGGAATTTATCTTTGATTTATAAGTCGCTAGTAACGTGAAAATCATGAGACATGTGGCAATGCCTTCTTTTTAGGTACCATGACAATTGGAGAAGTGTGGGGAATAATATTGGGACAAATGATATCAATAACTAAGAGCTCATATAAAAATATCTTCAATTTCATTATTTTGGGCAAAAGGATGATGGTGTGGTCACACAACAAGTGTTAGGATACCTAGAAGCAATGGGATGCTATGATCATGCTCTCCAGGTGAGGGTGGTAATCCCCAAGAATGTTCAAGGCTTGTTGGTGTTTGTCAAATACTAATTACAAAGATGGATGAACTGGAAGATAAGCATTCACAAAGGCATGAATATCACGGAATTGTGCAATAATTCAAAAATGGTTTTTTTTTTTCTTTTCCTAATACGATGGGAGCTAATGGTTGATCTTGAACGTACTATGAGACCTTTAAGCATGTAGGAATTGATATCTTTATGAAAACTCATGTGTAAATCCTAGAAATCCATGATGATGGGGCCTAATGTTCTTAGCCATTCAACTCTGAGAACAATTCAAATCCACCCATTTCAATGGAAAACATGTGAATGTTTAGGGGATACTCACCCATTTGAAGTTTCACATTTTCACATTAGCCACCACATCGCATAGACCCTCTATTAGCAAACATAATTTGAAAGTTGCTAACAAAATGGATATGAAAAAAAGTTTCTTGGGAAATGTACCGTTGAATGAAATTATGGGTGTAAATTGATATAGTTGACCAACCTGAATCTACAAGGAGAAGTAATATCAAATAAAGCGTCAAGGGAAATTTGGGTTTCTTTACCTTGTTGATCAATTAGAGGAACTTCATCAAAGATGGAAGTGACTTCCTCAAAATCCTGTTATCAATTTCATCATTTGAAATGGCCTTAAATAATAGGTTGCTCCTTAGATTTGTGCCTTGAAGAATATTTTTCATCACAATTGTAGTGGAGACCCTTGAGTTGATGTACCACCATTTCATCCCATGTCAACTTGTGGATGTTGAGGGGTGGGGTGGGCTACTAAGGAATCGCCATATTTGGGTAATGACATGGAGCAAAGTTGGGTGTTTTGAATGAGCATATGAGATATCTTAGGCACAATAAACAAGTTTAGTGGAATCTTGTTAAGAATAAAATCATAAAGTAATAAAATTGAAATGAATTCAAAGATAACAACATAGAATGAAACAATGCAAAGGAGTCACCAATATATGTGGTTCATCCAATTTGGGTTATGTCCACGAAAAAATAGCCAGTCCTTCCTTTTATTTCATCCAACAAAAATGGAGGGATTACAACCTAAAACACATAAGCTACAACCTCCTCTAGTCTCTCTCATAGTATCCTCCCTCTAAATTATACTGCTCTCTCAATGATACACAATCACAATATAATTCCCTCATAAAGAGAGGATTTCCTTCTTCACCCTTGTGAGCATCACTCGATGCAATGAGTGCTAAGTGAACTATTCAAAAATCATGAGAAATTAGTCAGTTACGACTACCTCTCATGGAAATGGTCATCCGTGAATGAGTTACTTAACGCAGTTGAATCCCAAAATGATATCTAATATAATGCACTGCGTAATCCCCCATACTTAAATTCAAAAAGAGTCAAGGGATCTCTACTTGAATGGTTCATGAGGCACAATACTTGCTAAGGTTTTGCAAATGCGGTAGCAAGCTAAGTGGGCTTGATTGTGGGGAAAAACTCCACAGTTAAGCGCGCTTGAGCCAGAGGAGTTCTGGGATGGGTGACCTCCTGGGAAGTCCTGGTTACCGGGTGCAAGCCCCGGAGTGATGATTGATGCTATGTGATTCGTTCTCCACATTTCACTAGTTTCAATCCCACTTCTTCACCCCTGTGAGCATCACCCGATGCAATGAGTGCTAAGTGAACTATTCAAAAATCATGAGAAATTAGTCAGTTACGACTACCTCTCATGGAAATGGGTCATACGTGAATGACTTACTTAACGCAGTTTGAATCCCAAAATGATATCTAATATAATGCACTGCGTAAACCCCCATACTTAAATTCAAAAAGAGTCAAGGGATCTCTACTTGAATGGTCCATGAGGCACAATACTTGCTAAGGTTTTGCAAATGGGGTAGCAAGCTAAGTGGGCTTGATTGTGGGGAAAAACTCCACAGTTAAGTGCGCTTGAGCCAGAGGAGATCTGGGATGGGTGACCTCCTGGGAAGTCCTGGTTACCAGGTGCAAGCCCCGGAAGTGAGGATTGATGCTATGTGATTCGTTCTCCACATTTCACTAGTTTCAATCCCACTTCTTCACCCCTGTGAGCATCACCCGATGCAATGAGTGCTAAGTGAACTATTCAAACATCATGAGAAATTAGTCAGTTATGACTACCTCTCATGGAAATGGTCATACGTGAATGACTTACTTAACGCAGTTGAATCCCAAAATGATATCTAATATAATGCACTGCGTAAACCCCCATACTTAAAAAAATAAATAAATAAATAAATAAAAAAGTGTAACATAACATCTAGAATAAGATATGTGACCTAGTGATGAATGGCCTTGGTTGACTATGAAATTACAATATTTTACAAGGCAAGTTTTCCAAAAAATTCTCATTGGGGGCGCTATCTTGAACCCTAGCCAAGGGGGGCTCCAGAGTTGTCATTGCCCCCTAGACCCCTAGCGACAATAATAGGGGGGAGGCCCCTCTATATCCACCATAAGTAGCTAGGCTCCAAACATGGTTAAAAAAAAGACATCTAAATCAAGAATATAGTGAGGCTCCACAACCAACAATCTCCCACTAGGAGACTCATTACAACAACTCCACTGCTACTACACTTTTTGGACTATGAATCAACTTTGGACCTGGATAGTTTATCATCTTCATCATCATGCTTGAAGACCAATATAAATTGAGTAGAAACTCAATTTCTCCTTGGTTACTGTCTTCCTTAACGTGTCAAAAATATTATGGCTAATATGTATCTTTTCCAATTTCAATTATCCCTCTTCCAAAATTGATCCAATGAAATGGTACCAAAGATGTAGATGCATAGTCTTACAATGAAAGACTAAGTTTTTTTCAATATGAATGGAAATATTGCTATTATTATATAAATTTCTATTCTTTTGCTTCTTTCCCAATTCCTCCATGAACCTCTATATCCAATTCATCTTTTTACCAGCCTCTTTAGCAACAAAATACTCTAATTTTGTTGTTGAAAGTGCAACAACCTTTTGCGATTTCCAAATCCAAATTATTGTTGTTCCGCTTTATGTAAAAATATACCTCGTGGTACTAGTCCTCCTATTTATATCACCTACCACATTTGAGTCAACATATCCCCGTAAAATAATTTTTGAACCTTCAAAGCATGATTCCTGAGTAGCAGTACTTCTCAAATACCTAAGAGTACAATTTGCTGCCTTTCAATGCTCTTTACTTGTAATTTTCATATTTTTTCTCACAACTCCCACTGCATGTGCAATATATGGCCTTGTGCACACTATCACATACATCAAACTAACAATTGTTGATGAATATGAAACCATGGACATGTAGTCTATCTCCTCTTGTGTCTTTGGACACATCTCCTTGGTCAATTTAAAATGATTAGCGGAAGTTGTACTAATTGGTTTTACATATTTTATTTTAAATATTTTCAACACTTTTTTTATGTACTCACTCAGAGACAATGTTAATTTATGATTATTCTATTTCTTGTTATTCTTATACTAAGGATTTGATTAATAGCACCCAAATCCTTCATAGTAAATGAGTTGGTTAATTTTCTCTTTTTTTTCCCACACTTATATCCTGCACATTAGATCCTTCCACAAGCATGCCATCTACATACAATAACAAGATAATATAATTACCATTACCTAGTCTCTTAAAATAAACACAGTGGTCACGTTGACATCTACAATAACCTTGTTCCATCACAAACCTGTAAAACTTAAAATACCACTACCTTGGAGCTTGCTTTCAACCATACAAGCTCTTCCTCACTCTACATACTATAGAAATATTGCTTGTACTGAGAGGAGGGGTAAATCAATATAAAGATACTTTGATTACCAATTAAATTTGAACACTTCCTTTTAATAACAATAATTAATAAACACCATGCATGAAATCGATAGATCGAGAATCATAAGACAAAACACATGAGAAACACATATGACATATATATTTTTAAGGTGGAAACCCATAAAGGGAGAAAACCATCATTCTTCTTCTTCTTTCTTAAATCTTTCTATACATATGTTAAATGGCACCGACCAGTAGGAAGCACCCACCCCCTTTCACTATTTTGCTGGCACCCACCAATAGGAAGCACCCACTCCCTTGTACTATTTAGTTGGCACCCACTAGCAGGAAACATATACCCCTTTACAATTTCGTTGGCAACCACCAACAGGAAGCATGATCCAAATTTAAACAGGAACACAACAAATTACAAATATAACCATACAAATAGAGATGCAACGGAAATAAAACTTCATTTCATTAATATCAAAGAACTTAAATATGCTTACACAAATAATGGAAATAAACTAGCTCGGGCGATGGTAGCTTGTCTCTAAGAAGAGATGTGGTGGCTACATGCCTCTGAACTGTGTTACAATGAGACTTGAAGGCCTATTTATTATTGAGAAATAATGGAAAACCCTAAACATCCAAAAACCTAACCTTAGGAGATGAAACACCAAACTATGGACCCTGTTGGGGTAAGTTGGCACATCAACTTCCCAGGGTCATAACTTTGGCATACGATCTTCGTTTGACACACGCGATACCTTGTTAGAAATATCTATTCGAGGAATACAATTGCAAACAACAAATATCAAGTTAAAAACTCATATTCCCAAGAAACGTCATTTAGGGCCTCAAAACGACTCCAAAAGTTCACGACTCGAAAAACTCCCAAAAATAGTAAACTGTACTACAATTAGGGAACTAAAAAAATGAAAGAAACAATGGTGGGGTTCCAAGTGGAATAGGCGGGTGGCCACCAATATCCACCTGGATCATTCCTCCCCCCTTAGGAATCAATGGTCCCCATTGCATTGAGTTCCCCCATGAGATGAGGAAACTTTTGTTGAACTTGGTCCCTAGTGAGCCACTTGTGATGGTGAAGGAGTTAGCCTGTTTTGACAACTCGATATAGTTGGATCCTTTGCTACTGGGTGTTATTGATCTATGTGTCCATGATCCAATCAGTTGTGGCTTGTTCCATGCAATTTGAGTTTAACTATGTTGGTGAGTTGTTCTGCAATGTCGAATGTGTCCAACAATGGTGGAAAGTAGGGCCTGTCTAGAGGTCATGGCCACATCTTCTTCTTTCCCTGAGGGTGTATCATCAAGAAAACAAATTTCCCTATTTTGGAAATGATCTTACTGCATTGTTTTGTAGTAACAAAAGAGACGGCGGTAGGCAGTGCTACCTCTAGTATCCTGTACAACTTATTTCGCAAGGTAACAATAACAATGCAAGGCCTTGACTCATACACATCATGTCGCTTCCACAGGTATGGTTGGCCTAAATACATCATAAACATCAAGAGGAGAAACGTCACATAATACCTCATCCGTGAAGGGCTTGATGTTGTATGGAAGGTGACACTGTTGTCTAACGCGTAGATCTCGTCCTTGGTGAAGCCACCCAATGGTGTATGGTTGTGGGTGTACTGTGGTCGGTAAGCCTAGCCGCTTCACGACCTCTATTGAAATGAGGTTCTTTTGTCTCCCGTTGTCGATAATGAACTGTAGCGGGGGACCCTTTATCCACATCTGTGAGTGGAAGAGGTGCTCCTCCTCCTCTAAATCTTCGGGGTCCTCCTTATGGATCTTCGTGGTGGCAATGGTGGCGCTGGGATCTGCATCGATAATATGCTGCCCTTTTTCATTCCCTTGTCAGGTTCTGACTCAAAGTCAGAACATGCATATGATTCAGAAGCCTCCATCTTGACCACTAGTGACTGCTTGCCCCGACACTCACTTGCGTTGTGAGTGGAGCTCTTATGGAACTCACACCACTTTCCGTGTCCTTCTTCAACTTCACATTGTTGTTCTTTGCTTGCGGCTTTGGTGGTTTGTCCCATGTTGCCCCACCTTGGCTTTTTCCTCTGTTATGCGATTTGGGGGCACCTTTCCCTTGCTTTGGATTCGCAGATCCAAAGTCTCACTTTTTCTATTTAAGCTTATGCTCGATCTTGATAGCATATTGATACGTCGTGCCGAGCGAGGAGATGTCTAGGAACTCCATATCATCCTAGATGTACCTGTGTAGGCAATCGCAGTACTTGAGTACCAAATGTTTCTTAGAATCCTTGATACCCAACTTCTACGAAGGGTATGAAAAACATTGGTAAACTCCAATACATCTTGGTCCCTTCCCTGGCGCAGTGTGGTCCACTTTATGTATTTATCCTCATAGCTCCTGACAAGGTAGTACTGCTCCTTAATGGCATCCCATAATGAATTCCAAGTGGGTGCAGCTAAAAGTAGTGAGGGCGTACTTTCATCCTTCTGGTCACAGTAGGTTTCCCACCAATCCTTGACGCGGGGGGTGACTTTGAGAAGAGAAAAAGTAATATTTTCCCAGCTAGAAAAATCATGAACAAAAAAATATCCTTCTAGTAGATTTAACCATTTATCTACGACGTCTGCATATATTTGGTCCTCAAATATGGGAACGTCAAATTTTACTTGTACCTTAAAAGGATTAGCGCCTCCAGAGTGGTTGCTAGATGTGGATGCGCCGTCGATATGCAACCGTTGAAGGATCTAGGAAAATTTATCCATCATCACGTTCCTTTGTTTCTCAAGGGCATCCTTAAGCAATATTTTGATAGGATCTCCTACTCTCTCGTCTTTCTTTTCATCCCCCATGGGTAGTCGTCAGGGTTTGTGAGGCTGATCTTGTAAAGGTTCAATCAGATCGAGCCCTAAATCCATATACCCCAACCTCATTGGGGACATGCAAAGAAGGGTCGAGAAAGAGAAAACCACTATGATACCATTGATCCAATTTTAAACAGGAACACAACAAGTTATAGATATAACCATACACACTGAGATGTAGTGGAAATAAAACTTCATTTCATTAATATCAAAGAACTAAAATATGCTTACACACAGAATTGAAATAAACTAGCTCGGGCGATGGTAGCTTATCTCTGAGAAGAGATGTGGCAGTTACATGCCTCTGAACTTTGTTACAATGAGGCTTGAAGGCCTATTTATTATTTAGAAACAATGGAAAACCCTAAACATCCAAAAACCTAACCCTAGGAGATGAAACACCAAATTATGGGCCCCGTTGGAGTAAGTTGGTACATCAACTTCCCGGGGTCGTAACTTTGGCATACGATCTTTGTTTGATGCACAAGATACCTCATTAGAAAGGTCTATCTAAGGAATATAAGTTGATGATAGTAAAAATTAAGTTGATAACTCATTTTCAACACCAAGTGGTTTTCCCAAATAACGTCGTTTAGGGCCTTAAAATGGCTCCGGAAGTTCAGGACCCGAAAAACTCCCAAAAAATAGTAAAATATGCTACAATTAAGGAAACTAAAAAACTAAAAGAAACAATGATGGGGTTCCAATCAGAATAGGTGGGTGGCCACAAATATCCACCTGGATCAAAGCACTCACTCCCTTCATAGTTTTGTTGCCACCCACTAGTAAGAATCTTGTACTCCCTCAGATTAGTTCGTTGGCACCAACCAGCTAGAGGCACTGACTCGCAAAACAATTTGGACCTCCTTTTCATCCATTTTCATAATGGATCCACTCCATTTAGTAAAAAACAATACAATCCTTAATCAACAACACATTGTCAATTAATCATCGACAAAACTTCCATGGAATTTGACATTAGAAACATGTCATCAATAGCACAAATTTGAGTTTCAAACTGAAAACACACTTTCACACTTTAGTCATAAGAAAATCCCTCATCAATAATGATTAGTCTCTGTCATAAACAACTTAGTACTTCGGTAATTCATAGTCATCATGCATCATTAACAAAAATCTTCATTAGCACACAAACACTCATTGCAACGCAAACCTTAATTTTACACTACAACACATCATCATGCTTATGTAAGATACCAATCAACAACATATCGACACACTCATTAGTATTGTCATATCCCCAATTAAATTTTTGACATGGAAATTCCCAATTTTGCGATCGATATATATATATATATATATATATATATATATATATATATATATATATATATATATATATAATATATATATATATATATATATATATATATATATATATATATATATATATATATATATATATATATATATATATATAAGTTGTGAGATATTTAATAATTTTTGGGAGAAAGGAAATGGTCGAGACTTAGGGAAAAGAAGAAAAAATAAAGTTAAGTTGTGGAGTTACCAAGCATGGAAATCGAAACATGGGAAGGATCAAACCATGGCATGGGAAAAAATGAACCATGTTATGAGGAAGTGAAAGCAAAAATAAAAGTAATGTTGGGGCCTTATTTTTATCATTTTGGTTTTGGCATTTCATTTCTAAATTGGAGGTTTGCTTAAGCCATTGAGCTAAGTCAAATAGTGTTGTTTAGCACAGGGATTTCCAAGCAGATAATCCCAATTCTCTTTCGGTAAACTTAGAGTGTCATCCTAGGAGAGAAAAATTGGAGTTGGTTCGATATTTATTTTCTTGCATTTTGTGAGCTATTTCATCTCTAGAACGGGTAGGTTGTTTTTGCTGGAGCAGTTGCTACAATCTCGTGTCATAAAATAATTTGAATTTCACTCTACCTTTTTAGCACTATCTTTCAGTGTTTTCTCAATTATTTTTTTGGAGGATTTTGGTGGAGTAGCTGTAGATTTTTTGGTGGGACGCAGAGCGGGGCAATGGGTAATTTCACTTGATCGTTGGGTAATTTAGATCATTGTCCTATTTTTTCAATATTTTTGGAGCATATTTGAAGCTTCAAATATCAGTTTACCTCCAATAGCAACAACAATAAATTTATGGTCAGATCGTGCAGCTAATGAGCCATTTTAGCTTGGAGTTTTCTTCATTCTCATCTGGGTTTCCAGGTGCACACATTCCACTATATTTGTACTCGGCTTCTCATTGGATATTTAATAAATGCTTCAGCTTCATTATTTTTTCTCAACAGTGTCCTAAACTTATTGTTTTTGTGGAGTTTTCAGATTGCATGTTTATTTGTTTGTTGTATCTAATTCATGTTTTGATATTTCACTATATTTGTCTAGTTACAACATTGCAGTGGTATCAGAGCATGTTCTTGGCCAGCTATGGTCTCTAGAGCATGTCATGATTGGATCGTTTGGTGGAGCTATTCATCGTCCAAGAGGCAGAGGTAGAGGGAAAGGAAGAGGTCGTGGTAGAGAGGATAAGCCCGAACATCTTTCTATTACAGAGTTTGAGAACACCAAAGACTACATGGGGGATAATGGTGAAGATCATCCTAGGAGGGTGGGTGTGACCCACTACCGGTGGAGTTTGCAAGATCAAGCCAACAAATGATGGAGATGATGAGGCAAATCTTGGCTCTACAATTGTAGAATATGTAGGGAGGACCTCAAGGTGGTGGTGGAGGAAACAATGAAGAATAAGGAGGTTCCAGAATAGGAGAAGGGAGCCATGTACATCCATGAACAACCCACACATATGGTCAGACTTCTAGGCCTATTATGGGTTGCTTCATAGAGGAACCAAAGCGAGAGAGAGGTATTAATGCATTCAATGAGTTAATTCGATAATTCACTGACGATATTGACAAGTATGAGGCCTTAGATCCCAGGATCAGAAGGACACTCTCCTTTTCAAATTACTACCATCTAAAGGAGAAATATAGGGGATTTGGGCCCTCATTTTGAGGAGGACAACAGAAGTAGAATTGGGATAATCAAAAGTTAGCAGGGAAGGTGACATTGCTAAGGTTTGATGGGCCAGCCAAGAGTTTTGCGAGATCATGAGTTCATAAACTCAACACTTACCTTAGTTTGCATCCCATGTGATAGGCATATGCCATCGAATTTTCTACATTGCATTTGAAAGGTGATGCACAGGAGTGGTGGTATCACAAATTAGTTACACTTTGGCATGAGTCCATCACATCCTATAGTGAGTTCACTCACAAGCTGGTGGAAAGATTTGATAGGAAGGATATAGAGTTTCACTTCAGGGACTTGGCTAACCTAAAGTAGACAAGAAGCATAGAGGCTTACATAGGAGAGTTTCATAAGCTTGCAGTGATTGTTTCAGATATTTCTGAGGCACGATTGATCATGTTGGTTATTGAGGGTTTGGCTGAGCCTCTGCAAGGTTGGGTGTGAGATTATAGGACAATATCATTACATGATTCCATTAGCCGAGCACGAGACATGCTAGATGTTGTTCCAAGGACGAGGGTTCCAACACCTACTAAACCCTCTTTCCCTCAGAAGGGAAAAGACATCATACCTTCTTAGAAGGAGTGGATAGGGAAGGGACAGCTGGATGATGAGACTAGGAGGGACCTATGATGTAGGAAATTATACTTTACTTGTCAGGAGCCATGGGCACCAGGGCATTGGTGTACCAAGGGAAAGGCCCACTGCATAGAGGTATTTTCAGACAATGAGCTAGAGGAGGAGGGTGCAAAGCAAAAGGTAGATGTAGGCAAGGGTGGACCTCAGAGCTTAGGAGGAGGTGGCCCAACGCCCCCACCTAATGGAGGAGCTTTCTCACCCACTAGTGGAGTTATTGCTTCGCTTCGAGGAGTTCTGAAGTATTTGACACTGAGGATCAGAGGCATAGTACAAGGACAACGTGTATCCATGTTGGTGGAAAACGGGGAAACCCGTAATTTTATTGATGCATAGTTGGTGGAACACAAAGGCATTCAGACAAAGGCTTTCGATGGGTTTTTAGTATTAGTGCCAAGGGATAGGACTATGCAGTGTACCCGATATGTTCCCAGCATGACAGTGACCATGGGGAACTATTTAGTGATAAACCATTTCATCGTGGTGGATGTTCTAGATACCAATGTCGTGATGGGAATTCAGTGGTTGTATTCTCTTGGGCATGTCAGTACTAATTGGATGAAATTAGAGATGGAGTTCATAGGGCTAGATGGAAAACTAGTAGTGTTGAGGGGTATGCATTCATATCCACCCCAAACAGTGTCTACACACAAGATGGAGGTTGATTTGAGGCATGATGACATAGAGTGGGCTGTAGAGTTAAGGATCTCAGATACTCGGGGGATGAACCAACATACACATTCGAACATATTAACTATTTTGGAGAGGCATTAGGTGGTATTTAGGGAGATTCCACAAGGAAGACCACCCGATAGAGGGTTCGAGCACACCATTTAACTGGAGGAGGGAATTCACGTAGTCATCACTTCTCCCTACAAACATCCCAAGGCATATTAGGATGAGATTGAGAGGGCTATACATGAGTTGTTGAGGTTGGGGCATATCAAGCCTAGCTTGAGTCCTTTTAGTTCTTCTACAGTGTTGGTGAAGAAGACATATGGGAGCCTTTGCACATGCATAGACTACAAGGACCTGAATAAGAAGACGTTGAAGAATAGGTATCCCATTCCTCACATTGATGAGTTGATGGACGAGCTTAGAGAAGCCAAGTACTTCTATAAGATAAATTTTTGCTCAAGTTACCACCATATTCAGGTGAGGGAGCAGGACATCCCCAAGACCACTCTTTGCTGCCATTATGGACACTTTGAGTTCTTGGGGATGCCCTTTGGTCTAACCAATGCACCAGCCACATTTGAGTCTTGCATGAACCATGTGTTCCATAAGCAGTTGCAAAAATGTGTCTTGGTATTCTTTGATGATATCTTGATATATAACAAGACTTGGTAGGAGAATCTCCAACACTTGGAGGAGGTCCTACGCATGTTAGAGGATTAGTAAATGTATGAGAAAATGTCCAAGTGTGAGTTCATATTGACAGAAATTTTATATCTTGGGCATGTGATTAGGGAGGATGGAGTATGAGTGCATCAGGAGAAGATTAGGGCCATCCTGGATTGGCCTACACCCAGGAATGTGACAGATTCATGGGCATCTGTACATATTACAGGAGGTTCGGGAAGGGGTTTTCCCAGTTAGTAGCACCCCTTACGGATTTGACAAAGAAAGGGGCTTTTGAGTGGACTGGTATGACATTGGAGGCTTTTGGGTGCCTCAAGAGGGTGATGAGTAGTTGTCATATTTTTTCCCTTCTAGATTTTTCACGCCCATTTGTCTTGGAGTGCGATGCATCATTGGAGGGCATTAGAGCATTTTTGTCACAGGAAGGTCACCCCATAGCATTTGAGAGCTGAAAAATTTAACCACGTGAGAGATTATATTCCATATATGATAAAGAGATGCGAGGAGTCATGCATGCCTTGGATAAGTTTCAACAATAATTAGTTTGGAACAGGTTTAAGGTTAAGACTGATCACAACAGTATTCGATTTTTCTTGGAGCAACAAAACCTGTAGGAGAAACAACATAAATGGATCAGTAAGATCCAAGAATATGATTTTGAGATTGAGTATGTCAAGGGTAAGCATAACATAGTAACTGATGCATTTTCATGGAGGCCCGTGAAACTCTCTTTGATGGATATCACACATGATTGGAAGGCAAAAATTTTGGTGGAGTACTCCAAGGATCGACAAGCATGTGATATCTTGGATGGTACTCATGGGGATGATAGGTACCGAGTGATGGACGATGTTATCTATTGTAAAGATAGGATTTACTTGGTGCCAGGATCACAATTGAGGGAGAATATTCTACACGCAGCTCATGACTCACCTTTGGTAGGGAATCAAGGATTATACAAGACTTACAGGGCCATTAGTGAGTGTTTCACTTGGCAGGATCTTAAGGAGGATGCTCTGAGGCATGTCAGGGAGTGTGATCCATGCCAAAGGAACAAAGGAGAGCACGCACATCTCGATGGGTTACTACAACCTCTTCCTATTCTTGAGAGGAAGTGGGAGAGTATATCGATGGACTTTATTACAGGATTGTCGATAATATAGGGGAGAGGTTCCATCTATGTGGTTGTTGATAGACCAAAAAAGTTTGCACACTTTTTCATTATTCCATCTCGATATTCAGCATCACAGGCGGGCGAGTTGTTTTCCTGGGAGGTGTTTAGGCTGCATGGGCTATCTAAGACGATTGTCAGTGATAAGGATGCCAAATTTATGGGAGGATTTTGGCAAGAGTTATTTCACCTTGTTGGCACAATGTTGACTCCTAGCACTAGCTACCACCCTCAGACAGATGGACAAACCAAGATAGTAAATAAGTGGTTGGAGGGATATATGCACAACTATGTTACTAGATAGCAGAGAGCGTGGGTGAAGTGGATGCATCTTAGGGAGTATTGCTACAACACCACATATCATATGTCCATAGGTATGACACCTTTCGTGCTTTATATGGTTATGATGCACTAACTTTTGTTGATATGTTTTTGGAGATAACAGAGCTCTGGGGGCCAAATATTAGATACAAGAGCACCGAGATATCCTTAGAGCACTTAAGGATAACTTACAGATGGCATAGAACCAAAAAAAGTTATATGCAAATAGAGGAAAAGTAGAGCGACATTTTGAGGTGGGATATTTGGTTTTCCTGAGTTTGTAACCATACAAGCAATCTGCACTAAAGCAGAAGAGAGCTGAAACAATTCAGCCTCATTTTTATGGTCCGTACAGGGTGATCTGATGAGTGGGAGAGGTACCTTATGAGTTGGAGCTTCCACCAAGAAGAAGGGTGCATAATATATTCCATGTATCTTGCTTGAAAAAAGCCTTGGGAGAACGAGTGACAACTTCCATTGAGTTACTGCCATTAGATGATGAGGGGCATTTGATTTTGGCACCAGAGGCCATATTATAGGAGAAGGAAAGGAATATGAGGAGCAGGACCATTAGAGAATTCCTTGTCAAGTGGAAGGATTTGGCTAAAGAAGATGCCACTTGGGAAGGAGAACAAATTTTGTAGCATCCAACATTACAATTGCTTGAGGACAAGAAACATTTGGGAGGGGAGGATTGTCATATCTCCAATTAAAATTTTGACATCGAAATTCCTAATTTTACAATTTTGGCGATACACACACACACACACATACACACACACACACACACACACACATATATATATATGGACAAATGATTTGTGGAGATATTTAATAAATTTTGGAGAAGAGGCAATGATATGGGAAAAATCAAACCATGGTACGAGGAAGTGAAAGCAAAAATAAAAGGAAGGTTGGTGCCTCATTTTGATCATTCTGGTTTGGCATTTCTTTTCTAAATTGAAGATTTTCTTAAGCTATTGAGTTAAATCGACTAGTGTTGTTTAGCACAAGGATTTCCAAGCGGAGAATCCCAGATCTCTTTCGGTGACATTAGAGTGTCATCCTACGAGAGAAAAATTGGAGTTGATTGGATATTTCTTTTCTTGCATTCTGTGACCTATTTCATCTCTACAATAGGTATGTCATTTTTCTTGGAGCAACTGTTGCAATCTTGTGCCAGGAAATAACTGGAATTTTTCTGCACTATCTTTCAGTGATTTCTTAGTTATTTTTGTGGAGGATTTTTGGTGGAGCAGTTGTATATTTTCTAGTGGGATGTAGAGTTGGGAAGTGGGTAATTTCACTTGAGTTTTGGGTAATTCTTGGAGATTGGAATTAGCCAGAAACACTTTTGGGTTTTGTTGGTCCCGAGTTGGAGATCATTGTCCTAATTTTATTTATTTATTTATTTATTTTTTTATTTTTGGAACAAATTTGAGGCTTCAAATATCAATTTACCTCCAACAATAGCAACAATAAATTTCTGGGCAGATCGTGCAACCGGTGAGCCATTCAACGTGGAGTTTTCTTCATTCTCACCTGGGTTTTGCGTGATTTCTTAAGCAATCCCAAGTGCACACATTCCACTATATTTGTACTCAACTTCTCATTGGATATTTAATAAATGGCTCAACTTCATTATTTCTTCTCAACAATGTCCTAAACTTGTTGTTTTTGTGGAGTTTTAGATTGCATGTTTATTTGTTTAATGTTGCTAATTCATGTTTTGATATTTCACTGTATTTCTCTAGTTTGAACATTACAAGTATAAACATACTCTAGTCATTGACATGCACACATCCTTGCAACATAAGGTATGAAACATATCTTGTAACATCAATATTTCAATTCTCATGTAGCCCTTTAATAACATCATTCATATCCTGATAATATCAACATTGAGAAGCTTTGTCATACTAGCGACAACATTAGTCTCTAACAACAATTAGCTCTATCGTCAGCAACACAACAATTCACTCTATTGTTGGAAATATACCTAACTACTAATGTTCAACAATATATCTGGACCATAAAGGGCTCAAATATTCAAAACCTAATTTTCAACTTGCAACATTCTGTAACTTTGTCACTAACACACTCATACTTACTACATCTTTGTCGCAAGGTTAATTATGTCATACTTTACACATTAGTAAAACAATCAACAATTTCACTAAGACAACAAATCCAAACCTTAGCAAAATTAATAATCTAACTTTGACTTCAATAGTAGACCAGTTCAACACATAATGGCATACATTGTCATATATAGTGCACAAATGTTCAAATTTAGTAGTAGCATTGTCTCAATACACAAGTTAGGCCAATATTGGTCCCTATTATAAAAATAACTCAAGCTTACATTGACTCAACCTCATTATCTTCATCATATTTAGTATGAATCTCATGACAATCTATGGGTCATGTACCTCAACAAATCAACTAGAAAACAACACCAAGTTATCCCTAGCAATAAGATTCGATCGAAGTAAGACTTGCTCTTGTGATGTAATCCCTAAAAACCAACTATGGTTTGGCTTAGTTATCATATGGTGGGGAATAATTCATCACTATTATTTTGATATTAGCACCATAATACTAAAGCTTGGGATATAATTAGGTAAGGTACTCTTAACCAACTCTAGCGTCTCTAACTATATCACAATAAAGAAGGCCCTGAAAACATATCAATACATAAACAAAACTACACCTACAACTATAATGAAAGATAATACTATGTTATTTAAGTAAAGTGGCTAACCCCACAATAAATTTGTTCCCACCCCAACATTGCTCAAATATATTGTCTAAAATGGAGCATAGGATCTTTCATCCTATAAAGGTCATACTACTCATATCTTACAAACAAGCCTCAAAATAGACATCCCAAACAAGAGTACCCTCCTTCAAAAAGAAATAGATTCTGTCATAATATACCATTGGTTAAGTTCAAGTCCAATTCCATGAGTTATCAAAAGTTTCTGATAGTTATAAGGCATGCAACAAGGATAGATATTCTTTTCCCCTTTGGCCTTACAACCACAACCTTGTTATCACCACGTTGACTAACACACACGGTTTGGTACTCTTAAATAATTATAGTCGAAAAAATTACATATAAACTTGTAGACAACGCCATAACAACATACAAAAATGCAGTAAAATATCATTAACACTTAGAACAATAGATTATGAGCTCAAACAAGAACATATGTTCACACCCATACACTTTGCGTATTGGGTCACCTCTTCAGAACTTAGGATTGCGCCTTTGTGGACATGCATACCCTTTAGGCATAATTTTCAAATTACATGTGTGCACTACATCATGATATTACACACATCTAAATCACCAGATCAACCCATAGTCACACAATTTCAAGTGCTTATGACAAATAGAGGAAGGGACATAATTGTACACATTACATTTATGATCAACCCATATGCAAAAACACCCTCAATCATACATCAAAGCAAATACATTGAAATCACAATATATTTCCACACATTGCATCAGATTTACAAAGTGTTACACTGATCATCAACATAGTCACATTTAAATATACCTCCATCAAATCTTGACATATTTACATTCGATTCATTTGCTCACTAAGAATTGGATGGAAGCATCACACATTCACCCATTATTCACTTAATCAAATACTAGATGTGATTTCAGAATAATCGCACTTGAGTAAATCGATCCTTTACACTAGACTTGCTTACACCGCTTTCACTCATACACACTAGACTTGCTTACGCATTATGACACCTACATTCATTCACGACATAACACAATCAAAGATTCAGAACACGACTTGATTGCTCACGATCACCATAATTATGTGACCAAATATGTTGTTACACCATAGTAAATGACCATACATAATTAGACAAACTCATCGAGTCTAATATTACACTCAAATCACAATCAACATAATACTCAGACAATCCATCTAGTCATAATGCAGAGGTCGCAGGATAATAAGTTTTCCAAATTAGAGAATAGATGCAAATGAACCAGAACCAATCTTTGTGCCAAATTAGATGAAGCGAGACGAGTTAGATCATAGCAGGTAGTGTGTATATCACACCTTTCTTTCATAGCATTGTAGATTTAACACATTTTGTATGGTATCATGACTTCACAAGAGACCACAACCTGTGCAAGAACAAATAATACAACAAGAAAACAACTTTAGGAAAAATGACAGTCTTGAGATCATGAACACTACCAAATATAATTAATGCCACACATGCCATTCTTCCTTCACACACACACATATATATATATACGCCTTGCTCAATGACCCAATCAAATTGGCCATTAAATTAGCATGTGAAGAAACCAAGGTAAATTTCAATGGTAATGTGAGTTGACATATGAACAAGAATTCGTCTTGAAATACAAGTGGAGAAACTATGGTTTTTCATTCCTTGGAATGCAGATGCGGGTTTTCCATGTGCAATCTGGATTGTAGACAAGGGTTGTCCATGTGAAATATGAGATGCAAATGTTGGCTAGTCATCTTTAATATGTGTTTTTTTCCTAAAAAACTTGTATCAACAACATCAATCAATAACTTCAGGTGCAAAACATCAAGTCCAAGGTCCATTACTCAAAATTAGTATCAAGTCCAGCCATGCCATTGTAGATATATAACCATGGATTCATGCCAGGTTCAACTATACCACTGCAAATATATAACCATGGATCCTTGTCGTTGTCATTGTTGACATCAATGGCAACACATACTAAGTTTTTATTCCCTTTGACCTCATATCCCTATGGTTGTTGCATACGAAAATCTTCCTTTGAGTCCCCATGGAGAAAAGTTGACTTTACATCTAACTGCTCAATATGTAAATATTATCCCATCACTAAACTTAAAATAGTTCCAATTGAAGTCATTTTGACGACATGAGAAAATATTTCATCAAAATTTATACCTTTGTTATGTGTAAACCCCTTTACAACAAGTCTAACCTTGCACCTCTTTTTGCCTCCATCTTCTTCCTTCAACCTATAAACCGATTTAATGTAATGCTCTTTCACTTGTAGGCAATGGGACCAAGTCCCGGGCCTAGTTATGTACCAAAGAGTCTATCTCTTATTTCATGCCTTGTGTTGGAGAATGCAATAGGGAAACTATTAATTCAATTCTGCTTAGTCTTTGTAGGTTTTAACCCCATACAAAAACTACCTGCATATGAATTCTAAAACACAGAAAATAAACAATGCGAGAGCATAACACATAAAACACATATACACAGAGATTTTCCCCTGGATCCCAAAACCGGGACTACCAGCTTGATATTTTCATTATTTTCCTTTCAATGTTACAATACATATTTATACATGCCGAAGCATCCAATACCATGAACCGAAAAACCATCGCGTCCAAAACCATATGCACAAAACCATAGGTGGGTCCGCCCAACCTAACATATGGTCCAAAACCAAAATTTTACGGGGCGCTGCCCCGGACCCCATAAAGTGGGGTTACAGATACCCCTCAAACCCCTTGAGACCTCCCCCCTCTAACCCCCGATTAACTACGTGGGGTAGTCGTGGAAGGAATATAACACAACCCGACATTCTCCCAGTTGTTTTTTTCTTTCCACAGGGGGCCACAAGAGAGCTTAGTCATTTTCCCAGCCCTGAAACGCCCATTGTCTCTCTACACCAAGAGAACTTCTCAGAGCTCATAGATTTTGTCTATGCATCTGCAGTGTTTTTCAAAGTGTCCACCTTTACCAACGACACCTTTTTGTCTTCTATCATATCCCTCACAAAGTGATACTGAACATCAATGTGCTTTGTCTTTGAATGATATGCGGGGTTCTTTGCCAAGAAAATTACACTTTGGCCGTCACAATTTATCCTTATAGTTCCCTGTACTATCCTCATACTTGAACACAATCTCTGCAACCAAACTGCTTCCTTGCTTGCATGAGTGGTTGCCATGTATTCTGCCTCTATAGTTGATAGTGCCACTACAGATTGTTTCTTATTCATCCAACTAACTGCACCTCCAAATAGGTTAAACACATACCCACTTGTAGATCTTCTCTGATCCAGATCTCCAACCCAGTCTGCATGAACAAAGCCATGAATATCCAACACTCTGTGCAATCCTGGTCTTCCTTGATAGCACAAACCATAATCACTACTGCCACGCAAATACCTGAAAACCCGCTTCACTGATGTCCAATGCTCCTTCCCTGGTTTTGACATAAACCTTATCAATACTCCCATTGCATGTGCAATGTTTGGTCTAGTATAGACCATTGCATACATCAGGCTACCAACTGCACTTGCATATGGAAAACGGGACATGTCCTCTTCCTCTTCTTGTGTCATGGGACACTGTTTAGCAGATAACCTCACACCTACAGGAATAGGAACCTTCACCGATTTACTATCCTACATATTAAACCTCTACAATATTGTCTCGACATACTTCCTTCCTCTGGTTAACCAGAGCTTCCTCTTTGCCCGATCTCTTTTAATTTCCATGCCCAAAATATAGTTTGCAGCACCGAGATCTTTCATGTCGAATTTGGAGGACAATTGGGTCTTCAAATCCTAGATAATTTCTGTCATTTCCAACCAACAACATATCATCAACATACAAAACCAGATAAATAACACGGTCACCAATTAATTTAAAATACACACAATGATCTTCTTTGCTTCTGGTGAAGCCAAGTCCCCGTATAAATGTA
>APFE030070263.1:180758-194002 GCA_000404065.3 Pinus taeda | reverse complement strand
CAGCTTGATATTTTCATTATTTTCCTTTCAATGTTACAATACATATTTATACATGCCGAAGCATCCAATACCATGGACCGAAAAACCATTGCATCCAAAACCATGTGCGAAAATCATGCACAAAACCATAGGTGGGTCCGCCCAACCTAACATATGGTCCAAAACCAAAATTTTCCGAGGCGCTGCCCCGGACCCCATAAAGTGGGGTTATAGGTACCCCTCAAACCCCCTGAGACCTCCCCCCTTCTAACCCTCGGTTAACTATGTGGGCTAGTCATGGAAAGAATATGACACAACCCAACATTCTTAATAATTGCTTGTGAACTTTAGTTATCTTATTATGTTTCTTTATTATATATTTTCATCAAACAATTATCGAGAGCATAAATAATAAAGATAATGGACACAAGAATTAGTCTCCATGCTAGGGAAAAACCCCTTTAAGTAAAACCCATAAATAATCTCTTCTCTTCTTGTAGAATCTACTTCATATGAGAAAACCAAGACCAAAACCCTAGACCAATTCCTCCTCCAAGCACCAAGTCATCCCTCCAAGTATCACTTTCAATTAGGTCAAATATAAACCAAAACAACAAGGGATTATCCTTCTTCAATAAGCTTCAAGTCTTAGCTTCGGTCACCAGCTTCAAGTCTATAGCTTCGACGTGCAATTTTTGACCCTGTAATAGTTGTAAAATCCCCTAGTTTCTTGACACGTGTGAGAAAATATAGCCCAAAAATAGATTTTTCTTGCTCTTCTTGACTTCTTCTTGCTTCCTTGACCTTTGCTTTAGCTTAGTTCTTGCTCTTTGCTTTAGATTGAACTTATTTCTTGAGAAGATTGAATTGATTCCATATGAAGTTGAAGGTGCCTATATATATATATAATATTATATATACCAAGAGGTCAAATAGCCTCTTCTAGGACAACTTGTCACTAAGAAGGTCAACTTGTGCTAGGAGGCTCATAAGGGCTTTGTAGACTCAAAATAATATCTTTTACATGTTACATATTTCCGAATAGGGTCTTATACAATTGATAAGGAATCTCTTGAGTCAAGAAAAATATTCTTTTGATATGTAAAACTCTAAGAGCACGAAATGCATGCTTGACTTAGATGACCAATAAAATGAATCATGAAACCCATGCTTAAAAATAATATGTGTCTTTCTTCTTTTTCTTGTAACAAAAGATATACACAATGATGAGAATGCATTGACAACTATGAAGACCGAAACTAGTTACATTTTCCAACACACCCTCTTAACTAAGGAGGTATTCATAATTGTACAACTGGTACAAGGATATTCTCAAACCGAAGAGTTCTCATAAGAAGAGTTGGATTGGTAAGCCATATTTAAGCATCAACACCATGACCAACATTGTCAACATAGTAAGGCCTTAACTTGACAAGCTCTTCTCATATCAGATCATAATGTTGGGAGGCTTTATGTGAGATACCACACTACCTCGTCAAGGTACATACCCCCATCCCGATGTTCACTAGGTATGTCCTTTTAGGACTATTATTATCTTGGATTCCCAATCCTCGAAGAATATTAGTCCTCTTCGACCACTCTTATCTCGGATACCTATCCAATCCTCAAAGCCTGTCGATCCACTTCCTATCTTGGATCTTCTATCCTCAAGGAAATATCAGATGCTTACATAATCCTCCATTCTCCCTATAATGGCCTTCACTTAGACATACGATTGTAAGTCATGGCCTAGTGTATGACACATGATAGAAGAGAATACAATGTCCATCATCACTCCCTCTCAAGTAGGGAGGATATCCTCCTTCCCACTTAATTAGGGAATAAATTCTTGTTCCTTTTTTGAGCATTTAAGGAGAGTCCTTTACTCCCTCTCAAGCATAGAGGAAATTTCTTTTACTTCCTTTCAATTGGGAAGTCATAACCATAAACCTTTCTAGCTTGTATTCATAAGTGTATCAACTACCAGTTCTTCATGAAGATAGTTGCATGGCTCCTTATTTCCTTTGTATCTAATCGTATTGAGCTTCTTTCTTCGTCGATGTTGTGGAGTCGTCTTCTTCCTTTAATCTTGTGATAGGGTTCAGGCCATCAACCTTACGTATCACTTTCCTCTAGTCAACATTAATGAAGGCATTACGTTAAACTTATCATAGCTCCCTCTGAAAGTGATGTTTATTGAGATAGAACCATGAACATAGGGTTATCTTCTTACTATGCTACCTTTCAATTCCAAAATGATGATATAAACATGTTGAATTCATAATCCTTTAAGGATTACCAAAAAAACAAACACCCAATCCATATTTTCTTTGAATTGAGTTCAACATTAACAATTAACTTGCCTCAACTGCTATTATATATTTCTACAATATACTTCTAGGTAGCAAAAAAAATATATCAACCAAATAATCAATAGCAAAATATTAATATCAAACTTACCTTATCATGATGGCCCTTTCATCAAAGTATTTGATTTGAGATCAACATTATTCCACATGATCCATGTCCATATTGTACAATAATCCTTTTCCATGTAACCAATTTTAATCAACGAACCCATGGATCAGACTTGATTAGTAAGCTACAATATCTTACTTGGAGTTGTCATTATAAACCCCCTATTTCTTTCACAGGTCATACTTGATGTTGATAAAAAAATATGTTTGTGCCATTTTATTTTCTAAGAGAGTCTTGATCTTTTAGCCATTCCAAAGCATGTCAAATTTCTTATTTCAAGCATCATGTAACCATATGTAACACTTACCAAGCACACTTTATAACCATCTCTTTCTACAAGATTCTTAGAGCTATGAACCCTGCCCTAGATAAGAGTTACTTAAAATATGCATACCTTTGCTTCCATACAACCATCTAGCCATCCTTTCTTGAATGAGACTGCTTCTTATACCTGTCGAAGGTAGGATTCTTTTCCTAGGAGTAGAAAGACTTTCATTATGCCCTTCACACTACAACTCGACAATCTGCATTCCTTCATCCTTCAAGAGTATTGTTTCCATACTTTATGGAATATATACTAGTCATAATGCTTCTTCCAAAAACCTTCCTAAATGATGGTTCTTATTGGATCTAGATGATCCCTTTTCACAAAATTATTGCCTCTAACATGAACAATAATATGCAATATGCTCCTAATCTTCTCATTCTTTGACAACAATATGACTTTTCAAAGCAACTTGACTATGTAGAATCTAATTCCTCTATTATCATATGCTTCTATCTATGATGCCATGCTTTTACAAAAACCAAGACTCTTCTGGAGAATGCAACAATGCATGCTACTCTACTTTCTACTACATAAAAGAAAGACAAATTGCATAAAGAACCCGACAGGGATGGATCTTCCTTTAATAATAAAGATCCTTGGGATCTTCTCCTTTTGGCTTCTTCTTAGGTTCTCCCTTTTCTTTTGCTATGTGAGCTTCACTTCTTTCCTTTCTTTTGTTATTTATCTTGTTTGGACAATTCCTCTTAAAATTTCCATACTTATTGCATCCAAGGCTTTGAATCCTTGACATATTTGGTTTTCTTTTGGACTTTCCAAACTTCCCTTTCTTCTTCTTCTTGGACCTTGCAATAAAGCCTTGAGACCTTTCATTTGATTCAATGTCATCCTTTGCCTTTATTCTAGATTTTCCAATATTCATTGAGCCCATAAATCATCAAAAGGTGTATAATCCTTCTTAGAGTAGATACTAGTTGAAAAACTGCTCCAATCATGTGGTAAAGCATTTAATACACACATAGTCATCTCTCAATTTAAAATGACTTTTTCATGCCCTTGTAATTGGTCTCTTAATTGTAAAATAGTCATAAGGTATGCGTATATATCTTATTTCTTAGGTATAGTCCTCAAAGGTTTGCACTAAGAGTTCCCAATATCACCTACTTTCTACCCTATAACAACCTCAAAGTGACTTTCAATTTTGTCCAAAGCTAGGACCTTCAACTTGCACCCTTCTCCTATTTAAGAACGCTAACTAGACCCCTGAAATATTCAAATATGACCACACTCTTCTGAAATTTTTTTCAGCCCTAACTAGGGAATCCTACAATGTTTATAGTTTGTGTCCAAATTCTCCCACAATTCGTTTATTGTTGCACTTTTTTCATAGAAAGATGCAACCTAGCCTAGGTAGCTTCCTAGACTATTCGATCTTCTCAAAATGGTGGTTCCACCTACCTGTAATTGCAATAGAATTTTGGTAGAGAAAAACCCTCTCAAAATGTGCCTAGAACTTGACCAACTATCCTTCTTAAACCCGTGCCAAACCAAACCACAAACAAAGACCAAAAATAATCCCTTTCTACTTCTTTTCAGCTTGGTTATCTAAGAGTGCCTTTAATTATCTTGACGCTTTCAATACTTTCTAAGAGATTTCAAAGATGCCCTAAAATAATGAATTCTAGGATCCCTTCAATAATAGTGTCTTCAAACAACTCCAATGAGACAATGGTCCCAATATTCCATGATGCTTCCTTCTCTCCAAGCTAATGCACTAGAGAATATTCAACAAGAGTTGGATCCTTCCTTCCTTCAATGAGATCTTGATCCTTCTTGAGATGATGAAATTTTTTATGAAAGTTTGACGTAGTAACTTTCCTTTTAAGTCAACAGGTCTTCTTATTCTTTCCTTGTGTACTTTTGCAAATTATTTGACAATCAATCCATTCTTATGTCAGCAATATGATCTTCCAAATGCCTTCTCTTCCTCCACCTTAGCTCTGATACCATGTTGGAGAATGCAATAGGGAAACAATTAATTTGATTCTCCTTAACCTTAATAATTGCTTGTGAACTTTAGTTATCTTCTTGTGTTTCTTTATTAGATATTGTCATCAAACAATTATCAAGAGAAAAAATAATAAAGACGATAGAGACAAGAATTAGGCTCCAAGCCAAGGAAAACCTCTCAAGGGAAAAACCCAAAAAGAATTTCTTATCTTCTTATAGAATCTGCTTCAAATGAGAAAACCAAGACCCAAAACCCTAGACCAAATCCTCTTCCAGGCACCAAGTCAGCCCTCCAAGGATCCCTTTCAATTAGGTCAAAGATAAACCAAAACAAAAAATGCTTATCCTTCTTCAACCAACTTCAAGTCTTAGCTTCGACCCCCATCTTCAAGTCTGCAACTTTGACCTGCAATTGTTAACCCTGCAATAGCTGTAAAAACCGTAGTTTCTTGACATGTGTGAGAGAATACAACCCAAGAATAGGTTTTCCTTACTCTTCTTGAATTTTTCTTGCTTCCTCTATCTTCGCTCTAGCTTCCTTGTTACTCCTTGCTTTAGATAAAAATTCTTTCTTGAGATGATTGAAATGGTGCCAAATGAGGTTGAAGCTTCCTATTTATATACCATTTTGAGGAGGTCGAATATCCTCTTCTAGGCTGACTTGTCACTAGCAGGGCCAACTTGTGTTAGGAGGCTCATAAGGACTTTCTATATTCAAAATAATATCTTTTACATGTTACTTCTTTCCCAACAGGGTCTTATACAATTGAAAAGGACTCTCTTGACGCAAGAAAAATATTCTTTTGACATGACAAGTCCTAAGAGCATGAAATGCATGCTTGACTTAGATAACCAATAAATTGAAGCATGAAACCCATGCTTAAAAATAATATTTTTATTTCTTTTTTTGTCAAAAAAAATATCCACAATGATTAGAGTACATTGACAATTATGAATACCAAAACTAGTTACATTTTTCAACACCTTGCTCCCATTTATTCCCGGTTTTTACTTGCATTGCTTTTTCATATCTTTCTAGTTCATTAGAATTAGTTAACAATACATAATATGATGAAGGAGAGTACTTTTTAGGGGGTCTACTCAACCTGGTTGATCTTCTAATAACACTTGTAGGAGTTTGAGGTAGTTGTTGTTGTTGTTGTTTGCCAAACATTTTGATTTTCTGGCATCTTTGGAATTTCTTTTTCTATGACTACATCAAGCATGGTGTATTTTGTGTTTTCCTTTTCATGTTTCTTTCTTTGCAACCGATCTTTGTACATGAACTTCTCATTGAATATCACATATATACTCCTAATGATTTTGTGAATTCAATAATCCCATAAGTGATAACCAAAATCATTAAATCCATATCCAATAAAAGTACACTTCTTGGAATTTCCCTCAAGCTTGTTTCTATTTTCTCTACCAAAATGGACAAATGTTTCACAAGCAAAATTCTTCAGAAATAAGTAGTTTACTTTTTTTCCTATCCATGCCTCCATTGGAATGCCATAATCCAGGGGACTTGAAGGCCATGTAATTATTAAGTAAAAAATGATATCAACAACATTTGTTTAAAATTGTAAGGACAATCATGCATGCAATCTCATATTCCCTGCATGCTTCATGATTGTTATGTTTATCGTTTCTAACACATCATTTTCTTGTGGTGTTCTTAGAATTGTCTTCTCTCTACATATCCCATGGTATGAATAGTAACTATCAAATTCCTTGCTGTAATATTCAACTCTATTCTCTGATCTAAGTCACTCCAACTTTGATCCGGATCTTGGGGGTAGGCCCCCAAGATCTAAAAAAATTAAATGGATCTTTGTGAAGGGGGGGGACCAAGATATGAAAAATTAGAATGCCAGAAAAAAGAGAGGAGAGAACACACAATAATAAAACCACAAAGAAACTTTTTTTTTTCTATTAAAATAGTGAATAATTGTAAAAACTACATTGTGATAGACAATCTGTCCTTTCACAAAATGTGACTTGTTACTTAATATATATATATATATAGAGTTATAATACCACATGTAAATTCCATGAGTGGGTAGATACCATGGGCGGATCTCACTTACAATACCATGGGTGGATGCCACTTACAATACAATGAGTGGATAAATACCATGGGTAGATGTCAATTTCTATTCGGATCATTATTGCTTCCTTTAGAAGCAATGGTCCCCAATACCTGAAGTTCCATTCCAAGAAGCCTTTGTTGAATATCAAGAACCACTGAAGAGAAGGGTTTTGTGTGGTTAACCCATTATCGTGATCAACAAAGTTCCGAGGATAGAGATACCCTGTAATGCGTGTGACCAACTTTGATACTGATAGTGTGCAACCTAGTAAATGGATTTCAATGAAGTGTGGGGTTGTGGATGACCCATAACCATGACAAACGAAGATCCGAGGATAGAGAAACCCTGTAATGCTTGTGACCCACTGTGATACTAACAGTGTGCGGCCTAACAAATGGACTTTGATGACAAGGATTTTGTGCTGTTAACCCATAACTGTGACGCTGATTGTTGATGAAGTAGTAGGTGCTTACATAGCCTGGGGTGAGAGGGAACGTCTCCAAAGAACCCAAGCTAGATGCTGCTATGATGAAACTGATGAATGTGAAGCGAGTGCCTACTAAAGCAGGTGGGAGGGTACGTCTCCAAAGGGAACCCACTCCAAATGCTACTCCAAATATATAAACTAATTTAAAATGGGCACAAGTCAGTTAATATAACTAAAAATATCTATTATAACCTATTTTTGGAAATAGAATGACCATTCTGCATCTTCCCATTTGATTGAAATCTCTATATGGACACTTTGGAAACTTAGGTTTGCAATGCAATTGTCATGTTGTCACAAAATTTTTGAAAAAATAGTTGATTTTAAATTAGTGATATCTCATTCATCCGAACTCCGATTCGACCAATTTTTTTTGCTTGAAATTGAGTGATTTTTCAAGAGGAGATCAAATATGTGATCATTTTTCTTCAATTCTGCACAAAAAATGCAAAAATGATAAGATAGTTGCTATCCACGAATTGCCATTAGAAAAAATTTATGCAACACAATTGATTTTAAATCAACGATATCTCCCTCATCCAGAATCCAATTCGGTTGTTTTTTGTTTTATTTTGTTATTTTGTTTTTTTTTGGGTATTTTCTCGCAAGGAATTTAGATATGTTATTTTTTTTGTAAAATTTGCACCAAAAGTTTCAGATATGATCTGCAAACTCGTCACCCAAAAAATTCCTGCAAAAAAATGAAAAAAATAAATTGTTCCAACTTTGCCCAAGAAAGTGTTATGTGGAGGTTGTAGCACGTGCATGAAGTTTGTTGAATATTGTTGCAAAAATTTGAAACTGAATTATGCATCAAACCCTCATTCCCATGGAGTCGTAACCTGAATCGGGTTCACTGATTTAGATCTTGGGGGGGAGGCTCCCAAGATCTGAAAAATTGAAATGGATCTTGGGGGGGAAGCCCCTAAGATCTGAAAAATTGAAATGCCAGAAAAAAAGGAGAGAACACACAGTGATAAAACCACAAATATTTTTTTATTTTTTATTTTTTTTATTTTAATTAAAATAGTGAATAATTGTAAAAAATACATTGTAATGAACAATGTGTCCTTTTCAAATTGCGACTGTTACTTTATAGTCTTTTTTTTCTTTTTATAGTTATAATACTATAGGTAAATTCCAAGGGTAGGGAAATACCATGGGTGATTGAATACAATGGGTGGATCTCACTTACAATACCATGGGTGGATGCCACTTGCAATACCATGTGTAAATTCCACAAGTAGATAAATATCTTAGGTGGATGAATAGCATGGGTGGATGCCACTTAAAATACCATGAATATATTCTATGAGTAGGTAAATACCATGGATGAATGCCAATTTCCATTCAGATCAAACTTATTCTTGTCTCATTCCCAACCAAAGCTTTCCATTTATGAAAAGTTTAATGACATTAGAATTGTTTCTAATGCAATAAACCCATGTTTTCCTAGTTGTGTTGTCCTTTTAGATAACCTAAGGTCAATTATTGATGCCAAAGCATCTATACTGTTTTGTTGTTTTAAATGATTGGATGACCAATGAACTATTTTATAAACAGGTGCTTTAAACTTAGATAGATTCTTAAGTAAAATAAAAGGTTGTTATTTAACTGCACATGGCTAGTTTGATTTTAATGGGATGGAGAAGTAGAGTACGGAGAGGTATAATTGATTTGATATTCAAACTGAGTATTTAGCCATTTATAAGAAGAAATTAAGAAAACGATGTTTTCTTAATCAACAAAATATAATCAAACTATTACAGAGATCTAATGTAATTTATACTCAAAGAGGAATTTACAATAACAAATAGTTCTGTAAATTATTCTCTTATTTAAATTACAACTTCACAGAGGATTCAAAATGAAACTGAAATTCAATTAAATTTTAAATCGGATAACTGCAAAATACTTAATTTATATGAAGAAAACATAATGAATAGAAAAGATGAAATACAACTCACTCAGAGAAAGACCGTTTGAGGTAAATCCATAATCTTTTATTATTTAAAAAATGCTCCAACTTAGTAAAAATATGCTTGATAACTTGTTCAAGGGTTCAACCCATAATAACTCAAAGTAGGAGCTATTTATACAAAATTTTACAAAAGATCTACAATCTGTTTGGAATAGAATACCAAAATAATACAAAATTACAATAATAAAACAATATAATAGGAACCAAAAAATTGTTGAAGAGGTGGCTCTATCCTTTTGGGATCTGTTGATGATCTAGCCTAAAAAAACTGATGAGTTGTTCTATTGTTAAAATGAGAAATTACTCAATTGTTTCACGCAATTGATCCCATCTTTGTTCACTTGTGATTTCTACTTTTACCATCGTCCTAAATGTTTCATCCACCTCTCTGTATCTCTCGAATTAGGCTTGGTGAGAAACAAGTGTTTGATTTCATGTAAGATGGTTAAATCAAATTCCAAGGATTCTAGAAAAGCCCTCGCAATTATTTGTCCTTTAACTCTTGCAAATTTGGATCTATCTACTACAATAGCATATAACTCCTTGTAATAATCATCTAATCTAATCAACCTATCATTCAAACCTACTAATCCTCGAAACCCTTTCTGATTTAAAACATTAAAATTTGAATGAACTCTCTTGAAAAAAATATCTAGGGCTTGACACTTAGTTTCTAATTGATTGGTAAAATTCCTTTTTTTGTAATACCTTCTTGATCTCTAAGATGGTAGTTGTTCTGTCAGAGATGTTTATTTCTTCCAATTCTTCTTTTCTCGTTGAATTTAAGCCTTGATAATATCTGTGGCTTCTGTTGGCTTGGTCTTCAAGGCCGCTCTTTGTTCTTCAATCACTGCTCTGCATCTAGTAATGAGTTCTTGCTCCTAAAAAATAATCTGTATGGAGGGCCATACCTCTGTCATGGATTGGCTAATTTTTGTCCAAATAATTTCCTTGGCATGAGCCAAAGTGTCTGCCATCAGGGACTCACTCTCCAACTTCTGGATTTTAAGTTCCAATATGTGAGTTTTTTCATTTCTTGCAAATACAAAGTATCATTTTGCACTTTCTAGAATTCTGGATTTTGGGATTTTTGAAGTAGTTTATGGTTTTCCTGCTTTTGTATTGACAATGCTTGTGCTAATTTGGCTAGATTAGATGCTGTTGATGTAGACTCAATGGTTGTTGATGACGAACTAGGCTTTGTAACTACAACTGTTATTGGGACCCCTGTGAGTGGCACCATGACAAGCTGTGCTGTTTCCTTCTCCTTCGACAAATCCTCAATCTGCTCTTCTCTTTTCTTCAACTGTAGATTCTACTCAATGATAATCTTGAGCATATCCTCCTTTTGTTGTTCACTTTCTGCCATGTCCTTGGTCAGAGGATCTTTTGTTGAAGGCAACTTTATCTGTTTCTTTAATGCAACAATGTCTGCATCCTTCTTTTTAAGGAGTAGTTTTGCAACATTTACATCTTTGGTATCATATCCCACTTTAATCACAAAATCCTCTAGTGATTTTATTATGTTATCTTTAGCTAGAGAGGAAATATTTTCTAACTTAAGTTGGGACTGAACATTTGATAGAGCAGTCCTATGTTCAGAAAGAGACATAGCTGTAGTTGTCATAATAGAAAACATCATCTCACCAATTTGTCTATGCATATCCATCTGGTCAATTGGATGGATTTGATTGGTGTCAAATAAAAACACAGTCTTTTTGTAATGAGATGGTGATTTAGGAAATGGAATCTGGGCTTGTAAGAAAGCCATTTGCATCCTACCTTTTTCACTATCAAAAGCAGAAAGGAGCTTGTGTTGGGAGGTTGAAGTTTGCTTCTAGAACTGCCTGTACACATTGGACTTTAAAGTCTCATTTTTCTACTTAATTTCTAGGAACCTTGAAAATATGTTTTGATCATCTGAAGTGTTGGTTCCTGTTGACTGAAGAATTTCTAGAGGCTCTCTAGAAGGTGAAGTTGTAGGAGGAGTGGTTGAAGCACTAAATCCTGTTGACGTAGACACTTCAGGATCTCCAAGATCAATGATCACTCGTTGACCTTAGGCTTCTTTTGTTGAAAAATGAATCCTTTCAAAACATCTTCAGAGGATTTAGTTTCCTTTCTAGGCATTTTCTATTGCTTTCTCTGAGCAACTGGAGTCCGTTTAGTGGGAGTAGACAATGTGCTTCTTGAAGAGTCCCATCAATCGATGTTTCTTGGTTCATAAAATTTTCAATTTTTGGCCTTGGAGTATGGTTATAAGGAGTAATCTTGAAACTAACCCTTAAAGTAGAAATGATGCCAAAAGGATCATAGGACCTGGTGAAACTGGGATGGAAATTCATCTTTCTCAATAATATATCTGCCTCAACACCAGCTCATCTGGTGTTGCAAATAGATGACTCAATCTGTGCTTTAAGCTTGAACTGAGACTTTCTTTTACCTGACCCAAAATTTAGCTCATCGATGTGATTCATCTGCCTAATATATTTTAGAGAAAATATTCTCATAGGAACATATTTGGGAAACTTTTATGGTGCAAGCTCACAACCATATATTCTTATCTCAGTGTAGTTCTGGTATAAATACTAGTCACCAGTTTTGGTTTGTTCATTTAAGTGTAGGATCCTCTTAATTTCATCCCAAATCCTAGGCTCTGTCTGACTGTTAAGGAGCTGTTCTACTGGATGTATGAATGCATTTATAAATTCTGCAAATGATGAGGTAGTAGAAGTTGTCCTGACCATTTTTGTCAGGTAAATCACTGATTGATTCGCTCCTTGTTCATCCATCTTGCTGAGTTTGATAGGTAACATATCACCCTGTTGAAAAGGAAGCATGTGGACAATTACAGAGTTGTAATTGAACACTCCCTGCACAGTGAAGTTCATGAATTGTTCATGTATGTTATCAACCAAGAATTGGCTGTAATTATACATGAATGCTGGTTGTTGATCTTTATTAAAGATCGATAAGAAACCAAGGATAGTCTCATCAATAGACCGATCATCAGGGTATCCTAATAAATTGGAAAGCAAGGAAATGCAATGTCTAGAGGTTTCAGGAAACATGGCAGATGAGTAAGGTGGATTTCTTTTGGGCAATTCTGCATCCTCAGGCAAAATAATTTCAAATATTTGGGCTCTCTGTGTGGGAAACTTAACTTATGGTACAGATCCATAAGTGTTGCTGGTGAAAACTGAGTCAAAGAGTCAATTTGAGGAATTAACAACATTTCATTTATGTTTTGAGCAGAAATAGTTATTAGAATGTCTCCATTCTGAGCCATGACTGCCCTTTTCATAGGATCATACTTCGCTTAACACCAGGTAATAAGGTCACGGAATTCATGTGTCTTTGGGAAACTATAGAAATGTAACAGGGATTCCCAAAACCTAATCGGATCTTACTGGTCGAGATAATTCTGTTTAAGCCACAAGTGTAGTTCGTAAAAATCAAACTCACACTTGGCTTCTCCAACTTTGAACATTGAATCAACCAGTGGGATATGGTCAAGGTCAAGCTGGGTTGGGGTAGCAGTACTTTCCTCTGTGATTTGCTTCTTAGTTTTTACTTTTGGGGCCATGGTGGCAGACAGGAAGAAAAGTGGTTATAAGTGACAGACTGAGCAAAAGGCAAGAAGTTCTGCAACACTATAAACTTGCAAACAATTGAAAACAATCAGAAGAAAGTGACAAAGAGGCAGGTTTTGTTTTATTTATAAGATGCGGGAAGGGGTGACTATTTTATTGATAACCGTAGTAGCTTTTAAGGCATAGAAGAGGGGCTGCAACAGGTGGATATAACGGGCATGACAAACGAGGCAATAAGCGTGTAAGGGAGTAACGGATCGGAGGAATGGGCAAGGATATGTGAGGTGTCAGCTCGGGATTAGTTGAGGGATAACGACTTTGGCAGGGGTGAAAGAGC
>APFE030070263.1:152481-172846 GCA_000404065.3 Pinus taeda | reverse complement strand
ACAGAGGATTCAAAATGAAACTGAAATTCAATTAAATTTTAAATCAGATAACTGCAAAAGACATAATTATATGAAGAAAACATAATGAATAGACAAGATGAAATACAACTCACTGAGAGACAGACCATATGAGGTAAATCCATAATCTTTTATGATTTAAAAAATGCTCCATCTTAGTACAAATCTGCCTGATAACTTGTTCAAGGGTTCAACCCATAATAACTCAAAGGAGGATTTATTTATACAAAATTTTACAAAAGATCTACAATCTGTTTGGAATAGAATACCAAAATAGCACAAAATTACAAAAATAGAACAATATAATAGGACCCGGAAAATTGCTGAAGAGGTGGCTCTATCCTTTGGGAATCTGTTGATGAGTTGTCTTGAAAACATCGATGAGTTGTTCTGCTGTTAAAATGAGAAATTAATCAATTGTTTCACATAATTGATCCCATCTTTGTTCGCTTTGGATTTCTACATTTACCATCTTCTTAAATGTTTCATCCACCTCTATGTATCTCTCAAAATTAGGCTTGGTGAGAAACAAGTGTTTGATTTCATGTCAGATGGTTAAATCAAATTCCAAGGCTTCTAGAAAAGCCCTCCTTGTGATCTGTCCTTTAACTCCTTCAAATTTGGCTCTGTCTACTGTAATAGCATATAACTCCTTGCAATAATAATCTAATCTAATCAACTTATCATTTAAACCTACTGATCCTGACAACTCTTTCTGATTTAAAACATTAAATTTTGAATGAAATCTCTTGACAAAAATATCCAGGGTTTGACACTTAATTTATAATTTATTGATCAAATTCCTTTTCTGTAATACCTTCTTGATCTCTAAGATGGTAGTTGTTCTGTTAGAGATGTTTATTTCTTCTAATTCTTCTTTTTATCTTTGAATTTAAAACCTTGATCATATATGTGGTTCTGTTGGCTTGGTCTTCAAGGCTACTCTTTGTTCTTCAAACATTACTCTGCATCTAATAATGAGTTCTTGCTACTAAAAATAATCTGTATGGATGGCCATACCTCTGTCATGGATTGGTTGATTTTTGTCCAAATACTTTTCTTGATGAGCCAAAGTGTCTGCCATCAGGGACTCAATCTCCAACTTTTGGAATTTAAGTTCCAATTTGTGAGTTTTCTGCATTTCTTGCAGATACAAAGTATCATTTTTTAACTTTCTGTAATTCTGGATTTTGGAATTTCTGAAGTAGTTTCTGGTTTTCCTGCTTTCGTACTGACAGTTCCTATGCTAATTTGGCTGGATCAACTACTGTTGATGTAGACTCAATGGTTTTTGATGACGAACTAGGCTCTGTATCTACAACTGCTATTGGGAACGTTGTTAGGGGCACCATGGCAAGCTGTGTTGTTTCCTTCTCCTTCAAAAAATCCTCAATCTGCTCTTCCATTTTCTTCAACTGTATATTCTGCTCAATGATAAGCTTGAGCATGTCATCCTTTTGTTGTTCACTTTCTACCATATTCTTGGTCAGAGGATCTTCTGTTGAAAGCAACTTTAACTATTTCTTTAATGTAGCAATGTATGCATCCTTCTTTTTAAGGAGTAGTTCTGCAGCTTTTACATCTTTGGGATCATATCCCACTTTAATCACAAAATCCTGTAGTGATTTTATTCTATTATCTTTAGCTAGA
Source organism: Pinus taeda (assembly GCA_000404065.3). Lineage (NCBI taxonomy): Eukaryota > Viridiplantae > Streptophyta > Pinopsida > Pinales > Pinaceae > Pinus > Pinus taeda. The sequence goes on along the minus strand of APFE030070263.1, from coordinate 171,178 downwards.
GAGGAAATATTTTCTAAGTTAAGTTAGGACTGAACATTTGATAGAGCACTCCTAAGTTTAGAAAGAGAAATTGTTGTAGTTGTCATAGTATAAAACAGCATCTCACTAGTTTGTCTATACATATCCATTTGGTCAATTGGATGGATTTGAATGGTGTCAAATGAAAACACAATCTTTTTGTAATCAGATGGATATTTAGAAAATGGAATCTGGGCTTGTAAGAAAGCCATTTACATCCTACCTTTTTCACTGTCAAAAGAAGAAAGGAGCCTATGTTGGGAGGTTGAAGTTTGCTTCGAGAAATGGCTGTACACATTGGACTTTAAAGTCTCATTTTTCTACTTAATTTCTAAGAACCTTGAAAATATATTTTGATCATCCAAAGTGTTGATTCCTATTGACTGAATAATTTCTAGAGGCTCTTTAGAAGGTGAAGTTGTAGAAGGAGTGGTTGAAGCACTAACTCCTGCTGATGTAGACAATTTTGGATCTCCAAGATTAATGATTAGTGGTGGAGTCTCTTCTGCCGATATGACCAAGCTGACCTTAGGCTTCTTTTGTTGAAAAATGGATCATTTCAAAACATCTTCAGAGGATAAAGTTTCCTATCTAAACCTTTTCTGTTGCTTGCTCTGAGCAATTGGAGTTTTTCAGTGGGAGTAGACACAATTTGCTCATCTACTTCTTGAAGAGTCCCATCAATCGATGTTTCTTGGTTCATAAAATTTTCAATTTCTGGCCTTGGAGTATGGTTATAAGGAGTAATCTTGAAACTAACCCTTAAAGCATAAATGATGCCAAAAGGATCATAGGACCAGGTGAAACTGGGATGGAAATTCATCTTTCTCAATAATATATCTGCCTCAACACTAGCTGATTTGGTGTTGCAAATAAACGACTCAATCTATGCTTTAAGCTTGAATTGAGACTTTCTTTTACTTGACCCAAAATTTAGCTCATCCATGTGATTAATCCGCCTAATATATTCCAGAGAAAATATTCTCATAGGAACATATTTGGCAAACTTGTGTGGTGCAAGCTCACAACCATATATTCTTATCTCAGTGTAGTTCTAGTATAAATACCAATCACCAGTTTGGTTTGTTCATTTAAGTGTAGGATCCTCTTAATTTCATCCCCAATCCTGGGCTTCGTCTGATTGTTAAGGATTCGTGCTACTAGATGTATGAATGCATTTATAAATTCTGCAAATAATGAGGTAGTAGAAGTTGTCCTGACCATTTCTATCCAATGAATCATTGATTGATTCACTCCTTGTTCATCTTGCTTGCTGAGTTTCATAGGTAACATTTCACCTTGTTGAAAAAGAAGCACGTGGAAAATTACAGAGTTGTAATTGAACACTTCCTTCATACTGAAGTTCATGAATTGTTCATGTATGTTATTAGAAAACAATTGGTTGTAACTATACATGAATGCTAGTTGTTGATCTTTATTAAATATGGATAAGAAACCAAGGATAGTCTCATCAACAAACTGGTCATCAGGGTATCCTAATAAATAGGAAAGCAAGGAAATGTAATATCTGGAGGCTTCAGGAAACATGGCATATGAGTAAGGTGAATTTCTTTTGGGCAATTCTGCATCCTCACGCAAAAATAATTTGAATATTTGTGCTCTCTGTGGGAAAATTAACTTATGGTACAAATCCATAAGTGCTACTAGTGAAAACCGAGTTAAAGAGTCAAATTGAGGAATTAAGAGCATTTCATTTATGGTTTGAGCAGAAATAGTTATTAGAATGTCTCCTTCTGAGCCATGACTACCCTTTCCACATGATCATACTTGGCTTGACACCAGGTAATAAGGTCAGGGAATTCATGTGTCTTTGGGAAACTATAAAAAGGTAATAGGGATTCCCAAAACCTAATCAGATCTTGCTGGTCGAGAAAATTCTGTTTAAGCCACAAGTTTAGTTCATAAAAATCAAACTCACACGTGGATTCTACAGCTTTGAACAGTGAATCGACCAACAGGATATGGTCAAGGTCAAGCTGGGTTGGGGTAATAATACTTTCCTCTGTGCTTTTCTTCCTAGTTTTTTATTTTGGGGCCATGGTGGCAGACATGAGAAAAGTGGTTAGAAGTGATAGACTGAGCAAAAGGAAAGAAGTTTTGCAACACTATAAACCCACAAACAATTGAAAATAATCAGAAGAAAGTGACAAAGAGGCAGGTTTCATTTTATTTATAAGATGCGGTAAGGGGTGACTATTTTATTGATAACCGTAGCAACTTTTAATGCATAGGAGCAAGGCTGCAACAGGTGGATATAACAAGCATGACAAACAGGGCAATAAGCGTGTAATGGGGTAATGGATGGGAGGAATAGGCAACAGATATGTCAGGTGTTAGATTGGGATTAGTTGAGGGATAATGACTTTGGCGGGGGTGAAAGAGCCATTGGCGAGGGAAGAGGGGGTATTGAGTTGTTTGTGGTTTTGAGCGGGAGGGGGTCGTGTGGTCCGGAGTGATGTCGGTGGCGAACATAAGGTCAGCGGTGTTGCCATTGAAAATGATTTATGGACCCCCCCCCCCCCCCCCCCTAATCATTGATCTGGGTGGGGAGTAGATTAGTCGTCAAATCATGCGTTCTTTTTAAGAAAGCCTAAAAGACCTTTTTGTCGTCTATTAATCTGGGTCAAATCAAGCTTGTGCTTTATAATATAATTTGAAATGCCAAAATTTATAACCAAAGATTTAATCCCGGTTAAGGAATTAATCATATATTAACAAAATTTAACATTTTTCTCATGTGGCGCATTTAGACTAGCAGCGCTTGCATTTATTTTTTTATGAAAATGAAGCCTTTGTTTTCTTTTTTCTTCCCTAACATTTTACTTTTCTTTTTCCTTATTTCTTTAGGGAAGCTAGCTCCTATTATTTTATTGATATGGATGCCTATAAAATATTAAATTATCCTAACATTTTAATTTTTCTTTCTTTTGCATCCATATCCTAACTTAACATTTTAAAATTATTTTTGACTAATACACTAACTTATCAAAACCAAATAATGTTACAACAAGTTGCATCACCAATAAAAGTAACATAATAATAAGAGCCACCAAGAGTTGATATCTAAGTCGGTCCCCATATTCACAAACTCCAATTTTCCACTTTACTTTTCCTTCCAACTTTGAGAAATATAACTCTTTTATATTTTCTATAAACATAATGCTCTAAGAAGTCAAATATAAGAAATCTAATTATTTTTTGTTTTCCATAAACACAATGGTCACATAAGTCTAAATCGACCTTCAAATTTGGTAATAATTTCCTTGAGTAGAGAATATGCATCCCATGATCACTGATGTGCTTGAGCCTATGATGTCAAAGCCTTGTATCCACTCCTGTAGAAGCTAAAGCAATAAAAAGGTCAACATTACCAGTACACAGATACACTGTACCTACCTTCTCTGCGTGTGATATTATCATAGATCCTCGAGTGACCTTCCATGAATTTCCCATAAATGTAACTGTACAACCTTTGCTTCCCAACTACTCCATTGGAGTTAGATTTCTTCTTAAATTATGAAATTTCCTTACCTCTTTCAACAACCATTAGTTTCCATTGTGTAGATTTATCCATACCTTACCATTTCCCACAATTTTACATGGTTCATCATCACCTGAATAAACTTGTCCAAAATAATCTTGGATAGAATCTTGAAAGCATTTCCTATGGGGCGTGGCATTAAATAAATACCCTAAGTCTATCGCCTAAGAATTATAAATGTTATCTTCTGAAAGGATTCAAGAATCTTGAAAAACATCAGCTGCTACATTTGCTTCCTTATTATTCTCATGGTGTCCATCTCCTTTTTTAACTTTTAGAGACCAATAATATTTCTTCCCATGTCCTTTTCTTTCCACAATGCCAACATTCTATCCTCCCTCTAGATTTGCATTTGCCTTTCTTAGAATTTTTGTGATTTCTTGGGCTTCTTCCTCTCTCCCTTGGTCTTCCCCTGTTCTCCATAGTCAAAGCATTACCTAATGTCTCACCTGTGATTTTCTGTTGCATTTGCTCACTAAGGATAACACCAACAACATCATCAATCTTTAAAATGTTTGAACCATATGCATAATTACTCACAACCATGACCAAGACATTCCAAATTTCTGGCATTGAACACCAAATTAAAAGAGCTTTGACCTCATCATCAAATTTTACTCCTATAGAGCTTAATTTATTGGTGACCATGTTAGAATTTAATGATTAGCAAAAAAAACCACCTTCTCACATCTTTGCATCAATTAAATACTTCATAAGAAAATTCCTTGTTGGAAGTTAAAAGTTTTCGGTATAGTTTAAGCAATGTTGTCGTCAAAACCTCTTTTGTCTTTTGTTTTTCAAAATGTTGAAAGCCTTAGATGTTTCCAGGTGCAATCGTATTGTTCCCAATGCTTTTGTTAAGAATCACCCATTCTTCATCTATTATAGTTTCTAGTTCCTTTTCTATTCTTCACAATGGTAGATTTTATTATTATTATTATTATTATTATATGTATATATTGATATAGACAATCTTCCACTTGCATTATCCATAGATGGTAGTTTTGGCCATTAAATTTTTTGACCCTAAAATCTTATTCTACCATTTCTCCCACTTGAACTAGGAACACTGTGAGTTTTAGCAACCAAGGTAAACCTTTGGCTCTGATATCAATTGTTAAGAATATAATCACTAAGAAAATAAATCAAAATGAAAGAAGAAATAAAAAACATAAAATGAAACAATATAAAGGAGACACTGATATATGTGGTTCACCCAATTTGGGCTACACCCATGGATAAATAACTAGTCCTTCCTTTTATTTCGTCCAACATAAATGAAGGGATTATAAGCTGCAACACATCCACTTCAACTTCCTCTTATCTATCTTGCAATCTCCTCCCTCTCAGTTACAATTCACTCTTAATGTTACACAACCACAATATAATTCCCTCATAAAAAGAGGGTTGTCTTCGAGGGAAAAAAAAAACCTAAAATAACATTTACTGCCAATTCTATGACCTAATGATGAATGGTCTAGAGTTAATATGAAATTACAATATTATACAAGGCATTTTTTCAAAATATTTCTCTTTGGGAATGCTTCCCCCAAACCCCCACGAGGGGGGATCCAAAGAGTTTTTTCCACCCCCCTTTGTTCCCATTGTGATAGTAATAGGGGTCCAAAACCCCCTACAATTTGTAATTAGGAACTGGGGTCCAAACATAACTAAAAACAAGACTTGTAAATCAATTAGACAAACAGGATCAACAACTGACAAATCTATTGTTGTTGCGACAAATACCCTCCAAAATTTTGCCTAGACTTGAATTTTCAAGCCTCCTTGTGATCTTATGATCTGTCATCTCAACTTGTTTATGGTCACTTTGTGATTGGTTTATGTTTTGATAAGTACTTAACTCTTCTTGTGAGATTCTAACTATCAAAATCACTTGTTTACACATGCTTAGATAATGATGCATCCATAAGCTCACCTCTTCCTAGCAAGTTCAATAGTCAATGACTATCCTTGAAGATAGGCATTGCGTAGTCCTTGAGAGTAAAGCTTGCGTAGTTTCCAAAAACAGTGCTTGCACAATATTTGACTACAATTCTTGCATAGTCCTTAATGATAGTTCTTACGCAGTTAACAGGGAAAATGACAATGCAATCCATGTGAATAGTTAGTGCACAATTTCAATTGTCAGTCTCCTCACTCTTAGTAGAAATTTTACCATCATTCGAGTCATTCTTCTCAACTGTCACGTCTACGCACCTTCTTCTTTCGCAAGCATCGCTTTCATTTTCGCGATTGTCATTTTTGATAACTTGCACTTTCAAAAGTGTTGCTTTTGCTTTCTCTTCATTGTAACATGTGTCTCTTTCAAATTCTTTATATTTTGCAAGTGTTGTTCTCACTTTTTCTTACTGTTGCAAGTGTCACTTTTAACTATTTATTGATACAATGAAGTTTTATGTCACCATCCCCAAGTCATGGCTTCTCAAAGTGTCATCACAAAAGTCGTAGTGTCAATGTTTTTTGCCACATCACTCGTGGATGTAATTATGTAATTTCCAAAAGGTGAGAAAATGTAAAATGTTGTGAAGCCCAAAGATCCCACATGGAATGTGAAAAGTCACTAGTAATTTCTAAAGTCACGTAGAAGCTCAAAGGTCACATAGGAATTCAAAAAGTCATAGTAGAAGCTCAAGAGTCATGAGGGAGGTCAAGAGTCACATGGGAGGTGGAGAGTCACCTCATTTATTATAAATACACCCGCATAGCTCAAGGGAAGGCAAATTGGAATTTTTACCTTGACTTCTCTAATTTGGCATAGGAGAGAATATCTTTCTTTGGAGAAGTAAGTGGTGACTTAATGTTCCACTACTGGAGCTAGCGTGGCAACATTGTAATCATGTATCTTGGGAATTTCACTTAATATACGAAGTAATAAGTGTTGGCATTATGATTCAAGTGTTGTCCTTGATGGCAACTCACTCTGTGTATGATACAGGTGATGGAAACTCACGCAGAGGACATATCATAGTGCAACAGGTGAAGAGAGAGATATACACAGGTTGACCTTGATGAAAGTGCGTATATACGTGGGTAATCAGAGAAAAAGGCGCGTATACGTACACACGCAGGTTCACAGAAGGAAAGGCGCGTACTCGGAAAACTAAGTTTTGGTCAGTGGTATTTGGTCCATGGTAATTTGGTATTGGTCCATGGTATTTGGTCCAAAGTGATGACCCCAAGTATTGGGTTCATGGTATTGTTTCTACATGGTTTTGGACCATGGTATTGAGAGAAGCCTAAACCTATATAAGGAGAAGTTCATTAGGCCAAGTGGGGAGCAAGGGTGAGCAAGTGATGAACATCTGATAAAGTGTGAGATCTAGATGCTGGTTATGGGTTGGTGATGCCTTGCATGATCTGAACCAAGGAGGCACTCATGTGAAGGATGATGAATGATGGATTGGGATCTCAAGGCTTGGAATGATTATCTGTATATGGTTTGAGTATGGATAGACTAGCTCTACTGACGCATGGTTATTGTATGAATGTTATGATCTGGGTTTGTTTTGATGTCTGAAATAGCTGTAGAGAGATGAGGTATATTTGCAGATCTGTACGCGGGTTGTCTTTGGTAAAAGCGCGTATACACATAGGTTGGGTTCGTCCAAGTAGCGTATGCATTATGAGATTTGGTGTTTCAGGTTGTTGTTGATTCTAGTGGTTGTTGCAGAGTTGTGGGCTCTGGTTTGTGTTCTATGACAGGGTTTCATTATTGGGTGATTCAGAGATTGATTGTATTGCAATGGTGATTGTTTTTATGGATCCAGTATGAAAATGTATGAAACGTGGTCCTTGGATGATCGTAGGCTGGCACCTACGTACTGGTAAACATATTGGCCAGTACAAGAGCCAGGGGGTTGTTGCTCCCTTCCAGGAGCATCTGGAAAACGAATAAAGGTTGGAGCCTTCAGTAGGCCAGCGCCTACGTACTATTAAATGGAACGGCTAGTACAAGAGCTAAGAAGGTGGTAGCCTTCTGCAGGTAGAAGCTTGCGTACTAGTAAAGGACTGCACCAGTACATTTTAAAAGAAGTTTCTTATTAAAGGAAGATAGAAACAAATTGCAGCAGGTGGTTTTCACCCACATTGGGTTTCCACCTTATATCATGGTGTTCATGTGTGTGGCTTTTGATATGTTCTGTTATACTGCTCCTGTTTACTGCCAATATGGTTAATAATGTTCTGAAGCATTCACTGAAGATAAACTAACTAATTCATAAAGGTTACTGAATGTACGCTAGTTGCTTTTAACACAGTCGCGTATATACGCTGATATACTTAACTGAAGTTGCGTATATGAATCTAAGTGTGAAAAGGAAAAGTTTTATCTGATATGATAATACTGATTCACCCCCCCCCCCTCTCAGTATTATTTCCAACAATAAGATCTGGTGTGCTTTCATGCATATGTCATGAATGATTGTGACACTATTCTTTCATTGTTCTTGTGAACTACTTTGTAGTTTAACTAATGATTCCTTCCATGATCTTGTGTGTCTCTTTTAAGATATTCCTATTAATTTCAGTCTAGAGGCTCACTCTCTCTTTTCCCTATCATGAAAGTACCTTATATGCATTTCAATTGTTTGCCTCACAGTGTCAACTTACTTGCTTATTTCAAAGATTGTTTGCATAATCTCTTATGTAGATAATTACAGCTAAGGAAAATTCCTAAGAATAATGGCAACCAACCATATTTCTTGGTTGGGGCTCCTACTCCAAACGGTGTGAGGTATAATTGGGACTTCATAGCGAGGAGACCCCTTTGTTGGAAGACTTCCAACACTGTCAACAGTTGGCACTAGAATGAGGGCCATATGAGAAGTTAAGCTCGTTGAGTTTGTTTTGAATCTCTTATTTTGAATTTGCTCATTCCCTAATAATAATTCGAGGATGTTTTTCTAATAGAACAAATCCTAGGCTCCCTGTGGAACTTGTTAGAAAATTACATATTACAGAGCAATGGAACACATAAAATATTGCAGAAATATAAACACAGAAAACACATAAAACAAGAGAGACACAAATATATGTGGTTCACCCAGTTTGGGCTATGTCCACGAAGAAACAACCAGTCCTTCTTTTATTATATTATCCAGCAAATGAAAGAGATACAACCTACAACAGATCCGCTGTAGCTCCCTCTTCACTCTCAATCTCCTCTCTTTTCCTCACTCATAATACAGATCTACCTAGACGCAATACAATTCCCTCATATATACAGTGAGGGGTTCCTTCCAGGGCAAAAAACCCTAAGTTAAACATAACTTCTACCGTTAGATATTCGCCTAATGAACGGCCCAGATTGACTAGAAATTACTATACTTTTACAAGACAATTTTACATCTATTCTTAGCTTCGTGGGCGTTGCCCTCGAACCCCCGCTGGGGGACCGCTAGGCCCTGGACCTCCCAAAACCCCTGCAGGGGGGACAAGTCCCCCCCTGCACCCCTCGCATGGAGGGGTATACAATCTTCCTAGGGTATACATCCGAATGAGACCTTTGAATACATAAGATAATCAAGATTCACACCCAACAATCTCCCACTTGGACACTGATTATATCAACTCCATCGCTACTTCATTTGCTAGACAATGACTCCACTTTGGACCTGGTTGTTTCTCATCTTCTTCATCATATTTGAAGACCAATTGAAATTGAGCAGATTTATCAGTTTCTCCTTGGTTAAAACTTTTGTTAGCATATCTACAGGATTCTGGCTAGTGTGTATCTTTTCCAGCTTCAACTATCCATCTTCCAATGCTGACCGTATGAAATGGTACTTGAGTTGTAAATGTTTAGTCTTGGAATGAAATGTAGAGTTATTTGCAAGATGTATGGCACTCTGGCTGTCACTGTATAACCTGCCCAACTCCTGCTTCTTACCCAATTCATCCAAAAACCTTTGTAACCAAATCATTTCTTTACTAGCCTCTGTAGCAGCAACATACTCTGCCTCTGTTGTTGAGAGTGCAACAACACTTTGCAGTTTTGAGATCCAATTGACAACTGTTCCATCTACAGTAAACACATATCCTATTGTGCTCCTCTTGTTATCTCTATCACCTTTGTAACCAAATCATTTCTTTACTAGCCTCTGTAGCAGCAACATACTCTACTTCTGTTGTTGAGAGTGTAACAACACTTTGCAGTTTTGAGACTCAAATGATAGTTGTTCCATCTACAGTAAACACATACCCTATTGTGCTCCTCCTGTTATCTCTATCACCTGCCATATTTGCATCAACATATCCCTATAGAGCAATATTTGAACCACCAAAGAATAATGTTTGATTTGTGGTACCTCTCAAATACCTATGAATCCACTTCACCGCCATCAAATGTTCTTTTCCTGGATTGTTCATGTACCTGCTTACAACTCCCACTGCATGTGCAATATCAGGCCTTGTGCAGACCATTGCATACATTAAGCTTCCAATTGTTGATGCATATGGAACTTTAGACATATGAGCCATTTCTTCCTGACTCTTGGGACACTCCTCCTTACTTAATTTGAAATGGATAGCTAAAGGTATACTAACTGGTTTTGCATTCTGCATATTAAACCTTTTTAACACCTTTTCTATGTATTTACTTTGATTTAATGTTAATTTGTGATTCTTCTTGTCTCTAGTTATTCTCATACCAAGGATTTGTTTTGCAGCACCCAACTCCTTCATTGCAAATGAGTTTGCCAATTTCCTTTTGAGCACATTTATTTCCTACATGTTACAACCTGCAACAAGCATGTCATACATACAATAACAATATAATATAGCTGCCATCATTTTGCCTTTTGAGATAAACACAATGATCAGAGTGACACCTAGTATAACCTTGTTTAGACATAAACCTGTCAAATTTTAGATACCACTGCCTTGGAACCTGTTTTAAGCCATACAAGCTCTTCTTCAACTTGCACACTAGTTTCTCCTTCCCTTTTACCTCGTATCCTTGTGGCTGCTGCATATATATCTCTTCCTCCAAATCCCCATGGAGAAAGGCTATATTTACATCTAATTGCTCAAGATGCAAATCTTCAGCTACTACCTGACTTAGAATAGTTCTGATTGAAGTCATTTTTACAACATGAGAAAATATCTCATCAAAGTCTATACCCTTTTTCTGTGCAAACCCTTTCACCACAAGTCTAACTTTATAAATTTTCCTACCTCCATCTTCTTCCTTCAACTTATAAACCCTTTTATTCTGCAATGTTGTTTTACCTGCAGGCAACCTGACTAAGTCCCAAGTCTAGTTATGTGCTAAGGAGTACATCTCTTCTTTCATGGCTTGCTCCCACTTCTTCCTAGTTTCTATCTGCATTGCTTCTTCATAACATTCTGGTTCACTAGAATCAGTCAACAATACATAATATAATGAATGAGAGTATCATTCAAGGGGTCTACTCATCCTGGTAGATCTTCTAACACCACTTTCAGGTGTTTGAAGTGCTTGTTGTTGTTGTGGTTGTTTTTCTAGCTGTTGATCGTTATGATTTTCAGGCACCATCACTTTTTCTGTGATCTCATCAAGCACTGAGTATTCTTTGTTTTCTTTTTCTTGTTTCTTTTCCTGCATCTAATCCTTATACAAAACCTTTTCATTGAATATTACATCACTGCTCCTAATGATTTTGTGTTTTTCATAATCATTAAAGTGATAATCAAAATCATTAACACCATATCAAATAAAGATACATTTATTTGATTTTGCCTCAAGCTTTGCTCTATTTTCTTTATTAATGTGGACAAAGGCTTCACAACAAAAAGTCTTTAAAAAATAATAGTTTACCTTTTTACCTGTCCATGCCTCCTCTGGAATACCACCATCCAAGGAACTTGAAAGCCCTCTGTTTATTAGATAAACAACAGTATCTACAACATCTACCCAAAATTGTAAAGGCAATCCCGCATGCAATCTCATGCACCTTGCACGCTCCATGATTGTCTTGTTCATCCTATTTGACACACCATTTTCTTGTGGTGTTCCTGGAACTGTCTTCTCTTTGCGAATTCCATTCTCAAAACAATACTTATCAAAGTATTTGCTGCAATATTCACCTCCATTATCTGATGTGAGACACTTCAACCTTTTTCCTGTCTCATTTTCAACCAAAGCTTTCCTTTTCTTGAAAGTATCAAATACATCAGATTTATTTGGAATACAATAAATCCAGGTTTTTTTGGTTGCATCATCAATAAAAGTAACATAATAACGAGAGCCACCAAGAGATGATACTTGAGCAGGTCCCCATACATCTATATGCACAAGCTCTAATTTTTCGATCTTCTTTTCTTTCCCAACTCTAAGGAATCTGACTCTCTTTTGTTTTCCATAAACACAATTCTCACATAATTTCAAATCAACATGCTTCAAACCTGGCAACAAATTTCTTGAGTGAAGAATCTGCATCCCCTTCTCACTCATGTGCCCGAGCCTATGATGCCACAATGTCGTCTCTTCTCCTGTAGAGGTTAAAGCATTAACATAATTAGAAATATCATTGCATAAATACAATGTACCAACCTTTCCTCCTTTCGTTATTACTAGGGATCCTTTAGTGACCTTCCAGCTTTTATCTGCGAAAGTAGTTACGCAACCTTCACCTCCCAACTACCCTTTTGAAATCAGATATTTCTTCAGATCTGGAACATGCCTTACCTCCTTCAATAGCCACTGATTTCCATTTTGTTGTTTTATGAAAACTATACCCATTTGAATGATTTTACAAGGTTTATCATCACCCAATCGAACCTGTCCAAAATATCCTTGAACATAATCATGAAAATGTTGCCTATCAGGTATGGCATGGAATGAGGCCCCTGAATCTACCACCCAGGCATCAATAATATTTTCTAATGAAAGAATCAAAGCATCTTATAACACATCACCTGTTACATTCGCTTCATGATTAGCTTCTTGCTACGCGTCTCCTTCTTTTCCCTTCCGAGACTTGCAGTCTTTCTTCAGGTGTCCTTTCTTCCCGCATTTCCAGCACACTATCCCCGATCTGGACTTGGAACTGCCTTTTCTTGACTTACTGTGATATCTAGGGCTCTTTCCTCTTTCCATATTTCTTCCCTTAGTCTCTGCAGTCAAAGAATTACCTGATGTCTCACTAGAGCTTTTCCATCGCATTTCCTCGCTAAGGATTGCCCTGACAACATCATCAAACTTTAAAGTACTAGATCTAGAGACAAAGTTACTAATGGCCATAACTAAACCATTCCAACTTTTTGGCAATGAGCACAAAAATAACAGAGCCCTAATTTCATCATCAAAAGTTACCCCTACAGAACTTAACTGACTTGTAACTATATTAAAATCATTCAAATGGCTTGCAACAGATCCACCTTCTGATATCTTCATATTAAATAAACGCTTCATAAGAAATACTTTATTTGAGGCCAAGGGCTTTTCATATAGTTTCACCAATGTCGACATTAAACCCTTTTTTGTCATTTCCTTTGAAATATTAAATGCTACCGACGCCGCTAGGCACAACCGTATTGTTCCAAGTGCCTTTCTATCGAGAATATTCCATTTTGTGTCTGTCATACTCATTGGCTTCTTTGTCTTTTCGCTCAATGGTAGGTACAAATCTCTCTGATACAAATAATCTTCCATCTGCATCTTCCACAGCTGGTAGTTTTGGCCGTTGAATTTTTCGACCCTAAACCTACCATCTTCCGCCATTTCTCCCACTTGAACCAGGAACCCTTCTCTCCTGTGAGTTTATAAGCCAAATAGACCTTTGGCTCTGATTCCAGTTGTTAGAAAATTATATATTATGGAGCAATGGAACACATAAAATATTGCAGAAATATAAACACAGAAAACAAATAAAACAAGAGAGACACAGATATACGTGGTTCACCCAGTTTGGGCTACGTCCACGAAGAAATAGTCAGTCCTTCTTTTATTATGTTATCCAACAAACTGAAGAGATACAACCTACAGCAGATTCGTTGTAGCTCCCTCTTCGCTCTCAATCTCCTCTCTTTTCCTCACTCAGAATACAGATCTACCTAGACGCAATACAATTCCCTCATATATATAGTGAGGGGTTTCTTCTAGGACAAAAAACCCTAAATTAAACATAACTTCTACCGTCAGATATCCACCTAATGAACGACCTAGATTGACTAGAAATTACTATACTTTTACAAGGCAATTTTACATCTATTCTTAGCTTCGGGGGCGCTGTCCCCGAACCCCCTAGCCGGGGGGGATGGGCCCCCTCGAACCCTCGCGAGGGGGACAAGTCCCTCTCGCACCCCCCCACATTGAGGGGTGTACAATCTTCCTTGGGTATACATCCAGCTAAGACCTTTGAATACGGAAGATAATTAGGCTCCACACCCAACATAACTTATGTACAACTTGTCTCAATTAAACTTTGATGGCGAGGGTATGACATCCATAGTCAAGCATACATCTCAATTTCTTAAGTTTTGTGATTTTCATGAAGTGGATTATGAAGATGTTGCTTGTAAATTATTCACCATCACACTTGAAGGTCAAGTTAAGCTGTGGTGGCATAGCTTACTAGCTTCTTCCATTCATTAATATGAAAAACTCTTCAAGGAGCTTCATCAACGATCCAGGTGGATTTAGACACACTCAGAATTCAACATTGGCCATGGAAAAGCTCAAAAATCAAAGTCATCAAATTGACACAAAACCAGGACCAAATATTAGTTATCGTCACCCTGATTCCAACGGTGTGAATGACACTCAAATCCGAGATTGTATTGTCAAGTTATAGCTGGTCAAAGTTCTGGTTAAACTTGGCCAAGTGGTAGTCACTAACAAGGCAACAAATTGGCAGAGTCCCAGCGCACAAAAAATGACGGTCAGAAAGGGGAAATTTATTGCCTACTTAATTTTCCCAATATCCCTTAAAATGCGGTGGAGGAATTTAACTATATGTTATATAAAAAACAAAACAAAAAATTAACAAAGTTGGAGTGACGGGCCGCCACCCCTGAATGGCAATAGTTAAAAATTAAATTAAAGTGGGTTGGGCCATCGGGCAACTCAGGCCTACCCAAACAACATGGCTTCGATATTTTATATTATTACATAAATATTATTATATATATATCTAAAACAGTATAAGTGTTATGGGACCGATGTGGATTGAACGCACCCGACCCACGTGGGGGTCGACCCGCCAATCGGGTGGTCCTGCGTTTCATGTATAACCACATTCCATACCATAATAAATGCTAACTGCCGCATATGCCACCAACGGTTATGACCTATGACACTGTTGTACCATTTAAAAAAAACCACACCAATAGTCATAACGGGGGGGATGCCCACGGGTTTGACCCCGGGACCTCCATCCCCAAAATTTGCCACTTAACTGTTATGCGATGTGAGATCTCATTGTTATGTCCACCCAAACATTATATTTAAACCTCATATTTTACCATTTGCCCACAGAGGAGACACAATGGAACAATACACCCAACGGTGGAACCAGGAGCCAACATGAATTCTGAAGCAAGCATATTCCAGGGGAATATTCCCTGATACAGTGAGGAATCTAAAAGATTCCCTAAAGGGTTATTTTTCACAGTGACAGAAACATGTCAACTTTATACTCAAAAGAACAAGAATTTTGCAGGGAATGCGATGGTGTGGTCTATTTCCCCATTTGAGCGACAAAAATTTAGACCGCCAACAACATGGAATCTTCAAAAAATCTTGAGGAATCTAAAATATTCCCTTGGAGGTTGATTTTTTACAGTGGTAGAATGATGCTGATTTATAGTCATTGTTCATAGTGTGCTCATAATATTCATCCAAGCTTTAGATTTTTCAACCATCTTCGAGAAATAATCTTTGGGGGAATCTTCGAGATTCACGAGGGTCGAGAATTTGATAGTGTTAGAAAGGGGAAAAGTTATAGTCGTTTGACATGATTTCGCGCCACAAATTCAACGGTGCAGTCCATTTTGTTAGTTGAGATTTTCATTTTCCTTCCATCCCCGAAAGTGGAGGTAAATGATGTAATTATGCCATGTATTTCCTCTGATTTGCTGATATGATGTTTTGTTGTTGAGATCCATGATTACCATTATGTTGAGGGATACTTGTATGCCACATCATGTGAGAATTTATTAGCTTGTCATGATAAAGGACACACCATTTGAGTGAGAGTTCCTATAGGTAAAACGTCTCGTGGAGAGACATGCCACTCTCGTTGAGGAAATTTATCCTTGTAATGACAAAGAATATACCATTTACTCATCATCATATTGCAACATTTAATGAGGTGGCCTCCCATATCTTGACACAAGGCCCGGAGATGTAACCCACAATGGATGAAATCCATTATCAATTGCATTTGTGTTCTTTGATTTGATGGATGTCGTAATGTTTCATCTTCTTTATTGTATGCACATGTGGATTTCCATACTCTTTTATATGCAATTAATGTAACATCACATAAGTAAAATATCTTGGTTAATTATGATAGCTGAAGAGATCCAGATCAAGTTTGGTATCATAGAGGTCTTCTCGATGATGTGAATTACGAGTGTGAACATGCAACAAGAAGGGAAATGGAGAACAACATAGATCTCTACGAGGACCACCTCAGGATGACACACATGGTGGACATAATGTATTCAAATTATGAGGAGAAGATGACAAGACATGAATGGGATAAAGAAAGAGCATAGAATGATGCTCCATCTACCCCCTCGAGTGTACATTCATCTTCTTCATTGTCTTCTCATCATTTATATGAGGATATCAATTAGAACCTTCAAGCAGAGAATGTTGAATTGAGGAGACTTATACAAGAATAAAAAGAGGAGAAGTAGAGATTACAACTTCAACTACGAGTCACGGAAGAGGCCTTGGAAGAGTTGAAGCGCAACGATGTCTTAGCAAAGCCATCATCACTATTTCAAAATTGACAACTGAGGTAAAAAATGTTGATCATTCTTCAGTTTCACTTTCACATGACACTATTTCTATCAGGAAACATGGAGGTACCTGTTTCAGGAACTGACATGAGACTCCTTACCAAGATGGGGTATAAAGGAGGAGGACTTGGTGTTAATGGCCAAGGGATGACTCAACTATTGGAGGTTGTAGAAAGACCTCATTTTTTAGGTTTGGGGTACACTTTGTTGACAATAATACTGAGAGGGGGGGGTGAATCAGTATTATCTAATTCTTTTACCAAAACTTTCTTATTTATACTTGGAATTATTTTTGGATACCAATACCATAAATAATGAGCATGAACAAGAAAATCAGACAATCACATCAAAGAACACCAGATATAAGGTGGAAACCCAATGTGGGTGAAAACCACCTGCTGCAATATGTCTCTATCTTCTTTCAAATTAGAAACTCCTTTTACAATGGTCTTGTACTGGTGCAGTCCTTTACCAGTACGCAGGCTGCAACCTGCAGAGAGCTACAACTCTCTCTCGTTTTCCAGTCTCTCCTGGAAGGGAGCTACAACCCCCTACTTCTTTTCAAGGACCACTTTTCATAAATTTTCAAACTGGATCCATATACATCAAATGATCATCAAAGTACATGTAAATTACACAGTCAGCTGTAATAACCAGATCAACAATAACAGAACAGAACCCAGAACACCTTTTTCAACAGAAAAATTCAATCAACATAAGATCTTAACACAGATACGCGGTTTTCCTTTTACTGGCCTGCGTTGCTACGCAGTTCACCTTCTGCCTCTCTGTGTATACCCGCAGTTCTCCTTCTTGCTGGACTGCGTGGCCACGCACTGCTCCTTTCACTGAACTGCGTACAGTACACACCCAATGACACTATCGCACCGCGTACTTTCCAGCAGGTACGCACCCAAAAGAATAATCGCGCCGCGTGCTGTTGCAGAAAGCACGCACCTGAACTACTGTTGCCCTGCGTACCTACGCACTGAGCCTTCGCCGCTTCTGCGTACCCACGCACAGAACCTTCGGCACCTCTGCGTACCCACGCACTAAACCTTCGGCGCCTCTGTGTACCCACGCACTGAACCTTCGGCGCCTCTGCGTACCTTGAACTAGGGCAGAAATAACCTCAGATGCTCAGATCTGAACTTGTGCTCAAGAGATCACCCTTCGCCGATTCGCCTCTAACTTCTCCTTTATAAATCAATCTTTTAAGAACCGAGAACCCAATAGATCAGATATTAAGATATTCACAGACACAAAAGATACTCAAGCCAAATGATCTCCTTTGCTTTATATAGGCTAGCTCTTCCTCAAATCAAGGATCATGGGGCTCAATAATAATAATAAAATAATCAATACCGCGGACCAAAACCATGATAACCCAATACTGTTGGCTAAATACCATGAGAAAACCCCACGTGTGGGCGCTTAACTGCCTTGGAATGTGTGCACTGGGGTACGCACCCCATGAATGGGTGACCCGCGTATCTGGACACGGTCTCTGCACGGTATGACTGCGGGTACGCACCTCCTGAACTATTCTCCTGCGTACTTCTTTATTTTTCATCAAATGAGAGCCATGCCATGGGTGTTGCCATCAAGTACAACATCTAAAATCATACCAGAACCATAATGCCAACAATCTCCCCCTTTGGACTTGATGGCAACCTCAAAATCTTCAGCTTCATTCTCCCCCTTTGACATCAAGGGCAAAGGGTTATGCTCCCCCTAAGATCATGCTCCCCCTGAATATGAACCAGATCTGCAATGAAGAACCATGATCCACCATCAAAGAGATAGAGACATATTGCAGCTATTTCCAAGATCTTCTTCTTCACATCCTCCATAATGCCAACAATGCATTATATGCTCCCCCTGAACCTGTACGGACAACCATAAAAAGAGATTCAACATGATGATGCATCAACAACCCCCAGCTTGTGCCTGAGGTATTCAAAGGCCTCCCTGGGCAATGGTTTGGTGAGAATATCAGCAACTTGTTCCTTAGAAGGAACATACTCCAATTTGACCTTTTTTTCAAGAACTTGTTCCCGAAGAAAATGATATTTGATCGGTATATGCTTTGTCTTCGAATGCATGACTGGATTCTTTGAAATGCTGATTGCACTTATGTTATCACAT
>APFE030070263.1:137258-152461 GCA_000404065.3 Pinus taeda | reverse complement strand
CTAAATACCATGAGAAACCCCACGTGTGGGCGCTTAACTGCCTTGGAATGTGTGCACTAGGGTACGCACCTCATGGATGGGTAATACGCGTATTTGGACGCGGTCCCTGCATGGCATACCTGCGGGTACGCACCTCCTGAACTGTTCTCCTGCGTACTTCTTTATTTTTATCACAAAATGAGAACCATGCCATGGGTGTTGCCATCAAGTACAACATCTGAAATCATACCAGAACCATAATGCCAACACACTTAAGGAGAGTGCTTAAAGGTAGCAGAAGCTTCCAAGACAATGTTGAAGCCATCAAAGAATGAGGATGAATGGAACACATCTCAATCCTCTTATGAAAATGCACATTGCAGAGGAAGAGCTAAGGCAAGCTCCCATCACTAGGGTTGCACCAGAGACAATCAAGAGAAGTATAAATAGTCTCAGTATTCTAAAGTTCATTTTGATTCAAAGCATGTTAATGATCAACAAAAAGCATGGCGTAGAAAACCATGTAGTTTTTGTGGTTTGCATAACCATGTGGTTGCTGAGTGCTTGAAGAGATTAGCAACAAGAAAGAGGACGAGACATGAAAGGCCTTCTCCACATCAGGGAAGGAAGAAGGTTAATCTGGTCTGGAGGAAGAAGACTTTTACAGTGATTGCAATAGAGGTGGACATCAAAGAGCAACGTGTTGGAGGCTCCATCTAGAGCAGCTTCTCAAGGACAAAATACCCATGCAGGAACTAGTTGGAAAGGTTGTTAAACAAGCGAATCAACTCTAGGATAATGACCTATCCACTTTGATAAGTGAGAGATGGTTTTACTAGATATGGTAGCTTTTCATGGCTGCATTTTGTAAATCATGTGTTGCAACATAATTGTAAAAGTGATGATGTTTTTTTCATTGCTTATTAAAGCAACGATGATGTTTTGGCCTTTTATTGATAGTTGGGATATTGATTTCTATTATGATGTAAACTTGACAAAAGAGTGTGTCTCTTGGCAAGTATGGGGATGCTTAGGTCATGATCGGTCATGTGGTTTGCAAATATTGTACTGCATGTTTGCAGTGGATGCAGGTGTCAGCTCATCACTTATGGCTCCGAAGAACAAGAGTGAAGGAGAAGGAAGTGTGACCTCTCAAGACATTTGTGGTAAAGATAATGTAACACAACAGTTGTAAATTATGTTCATGCTTTTGGAGGACCAAAAGCTCCTTAGTGGGGACAAATGATCCAAGTGGCTCTAGACATGCTCATATGTTTTGAACATCCGAAGTGATGGTTCCTATTGACTGAATAATTTTTGCAGTCTCTCTAGAAGGTGAAGTTTTAGGAGGAGTGGTTGAAGCACTAACTATGGGAGGAGTGGTTGAAGCACTAACTCCTGCTCATGTAGAAACTTCAGGATCTCCTAGATTAATGATCATTGGTGGAGTCCCTTTTGTTGATATGACCAAGCTGACCATAGGCTTCTTTTGTTGAAAAATGAATCCTTTCAAAACATCTTCAGAGGATGAAGTTCCTCTCTAAGCCTTTTTTGTTGCTTGCTCTGAGAAACTGGAGTTTGTTCAGTGGGAGTAGAAACAACTTGCTCATTTGCTTCTTCAATAGTCCCATCAATCCATGTTTATTGATTCATAATTTTTTAAATTTCTGGCCTTGGAGTACGGTTATAAGGAGTCATCTTGAAACTAACCCTTAAAGTAGAAATGATGCCAAAAGGATCATAGGACCAGGTGAAACTGGGCTGGAAATTCATCTTTCTCAATAATATATCCGCCTCAACACCAACTAATCTGGTGTTGCAAAAAAATGACCCAATTTGTGCTTTAAGCTTGAACTGAGACTTTCTTTTTCCTGACACAAAATGTAGCTCATCCATGTGAATCATTTGCCTAATATATTCCAAAGAAAATATTCTCATAGGAACATATTTGGACAACTTGTATGGTGTAAGCTCACAACCATATATTATTATCTTAGTGTAGTTCTGGTATAAATACCAGTCACCAGTTTTGGTTTGTTCACTTAAGTGTAGGACCCTCCTAATTTCATCCCCAATCCTAGGCTCTGTTTGACTGTTACGGAGCTGCGCTACTGGATGTATGAATGCATCTATAAATTATGAAAATGATGAGGTAGTACAAGTTTTCATGATCATTTCTATCTAGTGAATCACTGGTTGATTCACTCCTTGTTCATCCTGCTTGCTGAGTTTGATAGGTAACAAATCACCCTGTTGAAAAAGAAGCATGTGGACAATTACATATTTGTAATTGAACACTTCCTGCACAATGAAGTTCACGAATTGTTCATGTATGTTATCAGCCAAGAATTGGTTGTAATTATACATGAATGCTGGTTTTTGATCTTTATTAAAGATGGATAAGAAACCAAGGATAGTCTCATCAACAGACTGGTCATCAAGGTATCATAATAAATTTGAAAGCAAGGAAATGCAATGTCTGGAGGCTTCAGGAAACATGGCAAATTAGTAAGGTGGATTTCTTTTGGGCAATTTTGCATCCTCAAGCACAAATATTTCGAATATTTGGGCTCTCTGTTGGAAATTTAACTTATGGTACATATCCATAAGTGTTGCTGGTGAAAATTGAGTCAAAGAGTCAATTTGAGGAATTATGAGCATTTCATTTATGGTTTAAGAAAAAATAGTTATTAGAAAGTCTCCATTTTGAGCCATGACTGCCCTTTTCACAGGATCATACTTGGCTTGACACTGGGTAATAAGGTCATGGAATTCATGTGTCTTTGGGAAACTATAGAAAGGTAACAAGGATTCCAAAAACCTAATCGGATCTTGCTGGTCGAGAAAATTCTGTTTAAGCCACAAGTGTAGTTCATAAAAATCAAACTCACACTTAGCTTCTGCAACTTTTAACAATGAATTGACCAACAAGATATGATCAAGGTCAAGCTAGGTTGGGGTAGTAGTACTTTTCTCTGTGATTTTCTTCTTCGATTTTCCTTTTGGGGCCATGGTTGCAGACAGGAAAAAAAAGTGCTTATAAGTGACAGACTGAGCAAAAGCCAAGAAGTTCTGCAACACTCTAAGCCTACAAACAATTGAAAACAGTCAGAAGAAACTCTAAGAAATATAACTCTTTTCTATTTTCTATAAACACAATGCTCTAAGAAGTCAACTATGAGAAATATAATTATTTTTTATTTTCCATAAACACAATGCTCATATAAGTCTATATCGACCTTCAAATTTGGTAATAATTTCCTTGAGTAGAGAAGATGCATCCCATGATCACTGATGTGTTTGAGCCTATGACGCCAAAACCTTGTATCCATTCCTGTAGAAGCTAAAGCAATAAAAAGGTCAACATTACCAGTACACAGATACACTTTACCTACCTTCTCCCCATTTGGTATTATCATAGATCCTCGAGTGACCTTCCATGAATTTCCCACAAATGTAACTATACAACCTTTGCTTCCCAATTACTCCATTGGAATTAGATTTCTTCTTAAATTATGAAATTGCCTTACCTCTTTCAACAACCATTGGTTTCTATTGTGTAGTTTTATCCATACCTTAACATTTCCCACAATTTTACATGGTTCATCATCACCCGAATAAACTTTTCCAAAATAATCTTGGATAGAATCTTGAAAGAAACTTTTATTAAAACCCACTGATCTGGATTTAAACAGGAATGCAACAAATTACAGAGATAAACATAACCACAGATATGCAGCGGAAATAGTACTTCATTTCATTACTGTAAAATACTGAAATATGCTTACAAACAGAAATGGAAATAAACCAGCTAGGGCGATGGTAGCTTATCTCTGAGAAGAGATGTGGCGGCTACATGCCTCTGAACTGTAAAGCTACATTGTGGCGGACAATCTGTCCTTTTACAAAATGTGACTTGTTACTTATAGTATTTTTTAGTTACAATACCACGGGTCAATTCCATGGGTGAATGAATACCATGGGTGGATTTTACAACACCACGGGTGGATGCCATTTACAATACCATGGGTCAATGAATAATATGGGTGGATGAGTACCATGGGTTGATGTCATTTTCCATTCGGATCAACTAGTGTTATACGAGAAAGGTCTAAGGTGTTGTCAGGTACCCTTTGAGGCTTGAAGGCTTTATCAGTTCATTAAATTTGTGTAAACTTTATTTTTTATGTTAAATGTTTTATTAAATTTTGTTGTCCTTTTAAGTTTTTTCTATTTTGTATTTGGTACATCTACTCACAAACCCTTGCCACTTGCTAGGTCTTTGGTGGAAAAACTTTTGTAGTGATATGCCAGATTTGAAGAGATTTTCCATTCAAATATTAAACCAAGCATGCAGTGCTTCAGGTTGTGAGTGCAACTGGAGCATGTTTGAGAAAATACATTCTAAGAAGTGGCACTGATTAACACAAAAGCACTTAAATGACCTTGTATTTTTCCAATACAATCTACAACTTTGCAAGAAGAAAATACTAGGTGAGAGCTTGAATTTGAAGGTTTCATAGTCTTATTTGGAATTTAAAGTTTAAACTTTAAAGTTCAAAGTCAAACTTAAATTCACATTTCAATGTCTCATGATAATTATAGGTTTGGATCATTCACTAATAGACCTTTAAGAGATAGATTTGCAAACTACAAATGTAGCAGATTAGGTCCAATTAGAGGAGGCTCCTCTTTTAAGCCTACATGACTTGAAGAACTTTGAGAGTCAAGCAAGCAGAGGAGTGGGAGGAATTGATTCTAGTTCTCACTCTTAAGAGTCTTAGACTCTTAGTTACTGATTTTTTCTAATTAGTATGCAGTTGTTTGTAAAATTTTAGAAGCAGTTGCTTCTAGTTCTATGTAGTCACTAGTTAGAAGTCATGACTCAATTCTTTGGATCATGTTTGGACTCATAACATACATGAGATGCTTATTCATTCATGATATTTTGGACATCTATTGATATTATGAATTGTTTGGACATGGGTTCGCTGAATATCAATGATTTTATTTTATTTATTTATTTATTAATTTATTTTATTATGTATATTATTATAATTTTTTTTTTTTTTTTTTTTTCAATATATTTAATTATTTATTTAATTGAGTCATTGGAATTTTTCCTGATATTTTTCTGATTTTTTCCCAATCTTATTAAAACTCTTAGCTCTTTTGCCTCACTGATTTATTGCCTATTCTGAGTCTGGTAACATTGGTTACAAGTTTCATTCTTCACTTATGAGTGCTAAGGTGTGCTAGACAGTGCCAATACATGTCGAGGAGTGTTAGGGAGTACTAGGACAACACAAGGGAGAACTGGTCAAAATGCATGGAAGTGAATGAATATGAGGGTGTGTTGGGGAGTGTGAATCAGTGCTAGTTGTCATGTGTTGGGCAGCAGATCCCTCCATTGCATGTTTTTGGGACTTAAAGCCTGAGTTTTGGTCAATACTCCGCGGAATGCAGGCACGAAGCACAG
The DNA here is from genome assembly GCA_000404065.3 of Pinus taeda. Taxonomy (NCBI): domain Eukaryota; kingdom Viridiplantae; phylum Streptophyta; class Pinopsida; order Pinales; family Pinaceae; genus Pinus; species Pinus taeda. The sequence continues at coordinate 147,003 of APFE030070263.1, read as the reverse complement.
AAGTATAGGGTTGTCCGCCCTAAATTAATGTAATTTAGTGTAAAGTTGTGTCGGCCTACCCATGGTCCGCGGACCATGGGATTGTATAAATAGAGTGAGGCTCTAAGTGTAAATATAGTTCAAAGTTTTGGAAAAGAAATAGATAGATGTGAAGGCATGGTTAGAGGATAGAAGTGGATCTGAAGGTATTGGGTCGTAATAGTAGGTAAAGGCTCTGCAACTGAGTGCGTAGAGGCCTAGTAGAGTCTGTAGTTGAGTGCGCAGACCCCTGCAGCTAATTGCGCAGGGTGGAGTCGAGTCTGTATCATATTGAACTTGAAAAGGGTCTGTTTGTAAATCTGGATTTCTATGGGTTGTTTATCGTTATGCATTTATATGTGTTTTGGTTACGTGCACTTATCTCAAAGTAAACAAGTAATAAGAACATTGGGTTTGCACAAACTAAGTTAAAGCATTAATATATTAGCGCAGTAAAGATCGAAATCATGATAATACTTGTTATTGGCAAAACTAGTGTCTATTCAGAACTGCTAGTCCCACTAAGATGGGTAGCTATCTTAGAAACAAACAAACTAAAGTTACTTATGTTTTCCTTTATGAGAAATAGATGAGAAAGAAACAGAGAGTACCAACCTCAATCTTTCGCTTGGTTCCTTGCTTGTTTCCTCCCTCCTTTGATAGAGCTTTACCGCTCCTTCCTCACTTATACCACTTCAAAGAACACCTGTAGAGTCAAAGCAGCTTAATACCATCCAAGCATAGAGATCTATAACCATAAACAATATAGGATCAGATATATATTAACCATACAAATGCATATACTAATACAAGATTCAGAAATATACAAGAATATGGAGGAAAACTCAAATAGCTTTATTGATAGAAGTAGTAGAAGAGAAGATTACAACCCAGTGCTCTGACCCAGCGCCATCCTCCTAGCATGAAAGCCCTCTTCACCTCATGAAAAGTTAGATCACCCAACACTATGATGTTTCACAGAGAAACCAACAACACTTCCTTACAAAATACAAAATTCCAACCTCTGTGATCTCTAGGATGAGGGATCCATATATAGATATTTGCAGGTGGGTGAGTCAGCTTCTGGGATTTTGATTAGTGTCATTTCTCTGATTGTTCTTGGTTCCACTTGGATCTTTCATGATCTCTTACTCATCCCTAGGTGAATTCAGAGAGGCAAGTGTCAAATGAGCAGTTTCTAGAACATTCTCTGGGTTTCCACCTAGCAAACTGCCTCTGCCATTTGTCTACTCTCGCCCATCGCACCCTATAGAAGGGATTTTCAGTATGCATTGCACCCCCCATGTGTAATAGGTGAGATGCATCGCACCCTGAGCACAGAGCAGGTGAGATGGTCTAGTTTTGACCAGTTCTGAGCAGTTTTTCAGGGAGAACTTCTAGGAAATGATGTAATCAGTTGACCTTGTTCCTTTAGGGTATAAAACAACACTTTTAGGGGCTTAGAATCCCTTGGTTTATGGACATATGTGATTGGAGTTGCAGTGCCCAAATATGTCTATAACAGTTGCCCCCTAAAGCATGAGGTCCTAAATCTTCTGATGTCGGGTGAAATGCTTTATCATGAGGATCCGAGGTTTTTCGAACTGAAAGGTGACTTGTAATAAGATACAATACAATACATTATCTTCATAATATTTTCATGATCCAGCTGAGGCGGACATTCCCATTCTCAGCTTTATAAATTCATTTTCATCTATGTAGGATAGACAACCGTCTGTGAGGCAGACTGATGATTCTGGTAGAGCCATCATCCCTTAGCTTGGATGATTATTTGTGGAGCTATGGTGTACATTTGATGTCTTTATTTTCCTGAGTATATCGCAGCCTGGATGGATGAAACTAGATCCGGGGTCTTCAAACTCGTTCAGTCTTCGCCCAAAGTACAAGTCGATCCATGTGGAAAGATGTTCTGATGTTGAACATGGGAAGACATCGCCTCATTACCAGCCAATGATGTAAGTTCTTAACAGGCACAAGAGGAATCATCGATAATGGTGATGATCCTCAAGGTACTGCAGTACAATTCACATGGTGTGAATACATGAGTCAATGTCGAACACCACGTAAAATCTTTCAGTCGAAGGCCATTGACGTAAACCTGTCCCCAGAAGTGAGAAACTTTCAATTGAGGCATGCAAGCTTCAAAGTACTGAAAGGGTTGTTCCTAAGTCGACTTCTTGGATAATGAACCAGTGTTGACAAGAAGTGACCCATCGTAGAAGGGCCTTAATGAATCCCACATCTACGACATGGAACAGAGCAAATGATTTTGTGGAGGTGAAAACGATCTTATGATACAAGGTTCAGGGTGGTGGTCATGAAAGAATGGAGTGTGAAGGTATTGCAGTGGATGAGGCGTAAAATAGGGTTGGTGAATTCTCTAAGCGACTTCTCTTAAACATATCGATGACACTGAAATGGATTGGTAGCATTAGCCCCAAAAATGGATGGTACGGAGGACTAATGGTGATATGACCGGTGAACAGAATAACCCAACCCGACTCAATCATGGTGACGGAGTGAAAGTGTCATGTTCAAGAGCGACCTGCTACCAATAAAGTTTCTTCAAGTTTTCTTCCCAATTTTTCCCCAGTCATTTCTGACCAGTACCTCTTTATTTTTGTCAAGATTGGGGAGGATAACATATGCTTGTTCTATAATTTTCCCTTCAGGAAAACCTGTCGCTATGTTTTAGTGAGCGTAACGACAGTGAAACTCGCTCTTGTCTGTAATGGACAAGTTTGTCTCTATTGTTTTAACGAGTTTAACGACAATGATAACTCGGTCCTTTTCAAATTTAGAGAGTCTGAAAAGAGATGGAAAGGAAACTCTAGTAATCCTTTTTCGTAGTATAATCCCTTAAGTCTGAAAAAGTATAAAATAATACGAAAGGGATGACTTTTCCAATCATTAACGAGCCAAAAAAGACAAGCGCTAGATCTTTTTGTGTAATGATCCCTTAGGTCAAAAAAGATTAAAATATAGAGGAGGGATGGCACTTCCAATCACTTTAACGAGCTGGAGAGGCCAATTGCTCGGAAATCTTTTCATATTTTATGAGCCTAAAAAGAGCTTAAAAGAGACTCGTCTTTGAGCAATAAGTGATATTTTGGGTAGCAACTAGTTCCAGGAAAGGTTTGGAACTTTTCAATCATGACAGTGTAAAGAAGATGGCTAATAGAATCACTCGTCGCAATTGTTCCTCAAAAGGGTAAACAATCAAGTGCAGGCAGATGATCGATTAAAAAGTGGAGGTGATGGTAAAAACACGACCAAGGCTCAAAAGCTGATAGCAATGCGATCACAAAGGTTATTTACCGAAAGTGGGTTCATTTTTTAATGAGCTTGAACTCTAGGGGAACATATGCTCATAACTAGGTTTATTTTTTAACGAGCTTGAACTTTGTGGAAACATTGCTCATGTCAGTCGTATAATAAGGATATCTCTCATCAGTAGGTTCATTTTTTAGGGAGCTTGCCCCATGTGCAACTTTCCTCTGGAGCATTTTTTATGCAAGCTAGGAACGACCAACCTACGAGGTTAAAGGGTTGAGAGCCTACAAACTACTAAAATAAAAGGTCGTTTTTCACTTGCATGCCAAAAGGTTTGCATGCCCCCAGGTATAATGAGAAGTAGAGTTTCCAGGTTACCATATGGAAGTTCTTGCATTAAAGCAAGGTTGTTTCGTCCGCATTTGCAGACGAAACACTTCCTTGGCTCTGTCCATCGAAAGGTGAATGGTGGAAGCTTCCACTCACATAACGTTTGACGAGGGAATCATTTTTCAGTCTAGTCCCATGTCCTAAACGGACGGGTGTGTCAAACTAGTCATATATCCTACGTGGAAACCTACCTTATATCTAGGGTTTTCCTGCCGAAGCAGACCAGGGTGCATGCCCCCTGGGTTTAGTCACATTCACCGAATCACTCGCGCTCATCAGGTGGATGGACCGGAGGTTGATGAGACATTCCTTGTGAAAAAAGACCAGTTAGGGATGGTATTTGACTATTAGCTGTGTTTAAACAAGGAAATGAAAGCTGGTCTACGAGCATGACCATTCTGCCTTCATACGGGAAACACATCACCCTAAAGTGTGAGGAAACAATAGCTCCCATGCTATAAATGTAATCACATCCAAGGAGTAGATTGTAATCTAATGGCCCTTGGACTACCATCACGTTCAGATAAACGGTTTTCCTTCTCAAAGTTATAGGCAAATTTGGAAGGATCCCTAACAGTCAACTAGTTCCTTTGTTGAAGCCTAACAGATTTCGAATCTCAGGCAGAAGCAATGGCGAACCAAGCGCTTTCCAAGAAGTTGAGGAAAGGATACTCACATAAGCCCCTTCATCTATGATTGTACCAGCCATGACCATTATGTAAGCTTGTACTATGATTCGAAATGGTACATTAGATGATAGGCGGGGTCTCCCTAGTAGATTCCAATCGAAGGAAATGACTAGATTGCTTGGAGGAGGGACCGAATAGATGGCCGGATGAATCTCTGACAAACTTCCTTCCTATGGTAAAGGGATGGGTAGATTACCCCCAAGTTCATCGGATTTTGTGTTAACAAAAAGAATTTGAACGGTGTCATTCTCATTCTCTTCGATGACTATATCATTTGAAGGTGGACCTTCTGAAGATAAGATTGGTCGACTGTTGTCTCGACCTGTTGACTTTGGTCCGGTGTGAACTCAGAGGGATTATATTCAATGTTAGGTGTTTCGACTAACAAAAACGGTGTGTCAATCGGATTTTCAACTAGCAATGGACTAGGTAAGAGTTTCTTGTATCCCGGAGGAAGTCGTAGCAGTGAAGCAGGATGGTTATCCAAGACTCTTTTAGCTTCGTCTAGGAAGGGACAATGGTGGAGGGCATGATCGCCTTCACACAGTCTACAAGGGAATTTAGATCTTCCTTTTTGTCCATTGACTTCATTTTCACTAGTTGATGGTGTACTCTCAACATGATCGTCAGAGGTTGACGACACCAAATTGTACAAGCGGGGAGACCAATCCCTTAAGATCTGTGGGATGCAAGGACAATCTCGATGATAGTGGTCTCCTCTACAAATGACACATGGAGATTTAGGTTTGGATGGTGCAATGTGTGGATTTTTTTCAGACGATGCATGGTTGCCCCCTTTTGTCGTTGGCTTCTTCTTCTTCTTCTCCTTCCCTTTCTTCTTCTTCTCAGTTACTTGGTTTTTAGTGTTACTAGCTTCGCCAAGCGAAGAGGAAGAAGGAGAGGGAAAAAAGAATGAAGTAGAAGATTGGGGGGTAAATCTAGTATCATTTGGTTGTTGATTTGATTGATCAGGAATCACGGTGCTTTGAACAACATAGGTCGAGAAAAGCCATATTGGCAGGCCAATTGTAAGTCCTGGAAGGGACAATGTAGCCATATTAGGTGCACCAACATCTCCCCAAGAGGAGAAGGGACTAGGATTCCCCCCAAGGGGAAATTCTTGATTGGTGGATTCCATTTTCTCAACCTAAGACCAACGAGGGAACAATGATGTTAATTCGATTAAAATAAAATTTATGACGTTTTGACACAACTTTCTTTTTCAATTTTAAAGAGTCAAGAAAAAGCTAAAGATAACCCTAGTCACCTTCGATTTTTAATGAGCCTAAAGTGACAAGTGCTCAGATGGACCTTTTCTTTTAAGGAATCTGAAAAGGAACAAAAGTGACTACTCTGGAAATCTAGATAGAGGGATTACCAAACCAATCGCAAAACTGCAGAATACATTTTAAGTACGGTAGTAAATCTTCCTGAATGTTGTGTTCAGTGCATTGCGATCGATAGGCCGACATACACGGATTCCAAAGGATAAAGGATATAGCCTATTGTGGTCTCCCAATATATACTCGATGATACGTGGGAGAACAAGTCCATACTGGCACTTGTCGTATCAAAGAGGAGGAATCACCCAACCTATGATGAAAACGATAGTTACCAGGCTTTACGACACCGGAATACGTCTCTAGCCTAGACTTCTAGATGTTGTGCGTTAGGTTCCAAAGCATTTTTATGTTCATTGAAGTTATTTACAATTGATCTTTTCTTAAGAAGTACAAATCTGAACTATCTTTCCTCAAAGCGACACTATAGCAATTTATTTTCAAAATGAAAGGAAGATTTAGACGACACTTTCAATTTCGACTTGAAAACTACTTTCGACACTTCAAAGAATTGATGATCCAAATCAAATACACAGGAAAAGTGTAATTGACTATCTAAAAGAGGAAGACTGTATGACACTCTTTTCTTTGACTGAAAATGACACTTGCGACACTTCCAAATCAAAATACGACAGTACGATTAAGCTACTGTTTGCAAAGGACAACTGTAAATGACGAAAAATACATTAAAAAAAAAAACTGAAAATTCTTTATCAATGGAGGGTGAATAATGCAAAGGAAGAGAGTTTCAACAGTGATATATTGATCATAGATAGCAAAAATACTGAATAAAGCTGAAGACAATGAAGAGAAAACCAAAATCTGGAGGTAGAAACAGTCTCACTCAATCATCGCACCTGTAACACAGGGAAACAGGGATGCATCTCACCTGCAACACACGGGAAGTGCGATGCATCCAGGTTGCCAATGAGAGACAGTGCGATGGTCCAGGGACGAGACTAAGCTTGGTTTTTGCTTACAGTTTGCAGCTAAGTTCAGGGATTGAGGCTGAGCTAATGATAGGCAGTAAACACAAAGTATAGGGGCTGATCTAATGAGGTTATTTGAGCTACCAGTAGGGCATTCAGGATGTTTGCAAGTCAGATGTTCAGTTCATAAACCAACCCGGAGATTGACTGAAGCAATGTTGATCTACTTTTCAGTTGCATAGCAAAAGCAGTTCGAAGGCTAGATGGCTTAACTTCAGGCTCCATCTGTAGTTTATAAAGGAAACAACAGTGAATAACAATAAAACTATTCACTCCCTAGTGGAGTCACCATTTTGTTATTGGGAAAACTAGTGTCTAGTCAGAGCTGCTAGTCCCGCTAAGACTGGTAGCTATCTTAGAAACAAACTAACTAAAGTTACTTGTGTTTTCCTTTATGAGAGATAGATGAGAGAGAAGCAGAGAGTACCAACCTCAGGCTTTCGCTTGGTTCCTTGCTTGTTTCCTCCCTCCTTTGATAGAGCTTTGCCACTCCTTCCTCACTTGTCCCACTTCAAAGAACACCTGTAGAGTCAAAGCAGCATAATACCATCCAAGCATAGAGATCTATAACCATAAACAATATAGGATCAGATATAAATTAACCATACAAATGCATATACCAATACAAAATTCAAAAATATACAAGAATATGGAGGAAAACTCAAATCGATTTATTGATAAAAGTAGTAGAAGAAAGGATTACAACCCAGTGGTCTGACCCAGCGCCATTCTCCCAGCATAAAAGCCCTCTTCACCTCATGAAAAGCTAGATCACCCACCACTATGATGTTTCACAGAGAAACCAACAACACTTCCTTACAAAATACAAAACTCCAGCCTCTAGATCTCTAGGATGAGGGATCCATATATAGATATTTGTAGGTGGGTGAGTCAGCTTCTGGGATTTTGATTAGTGTCATTTCTCTGATAGTTCTTGGTTCCACTCGGAGATTTCATGACCTCTTACTCATCCCTGGCTGATTTCAAAGAGGCAAGTGTCAAATGAGCAATTTCTAGAAGATTCTCTGGGTTTCCACTTAGCAAACTGCCTCTGCCATTTGTCTACTCTTGCCCATCGCACCCTATAGAAGGGCTTTTTAGTATGCATTTCACCCCCCCTGTGTAATAGGTGAGATGCATCGCACCCTCAGCATGGAGCATGTGAGATGGTCCAGTTTTGACCAGTTCTAAGCAGTTTTTCAGGGAGAACTTCTGGGAAATGATGTAATCTGCTGACCTTGTTCCTTTAGGGTATGAAACAACACTTTTAGGGGCTTATAAGCCCTTGGTTTATGGACATATGTGATTGGGGTTGTAGTGCCCAAATATGTCTATAACAATTGTATTCACAAAGGGGCACACGAGTTGCGGAGGATAGAAAACTACGTGGGACAACGCAGATTGTGGGTTAGGATTGCGCACTTCTAGAACCCTCATCAAGATATCCCTAGTCCTATACAACTTTGGGTGAGACCTCAGTCTGCGCTCCACGGACTGTTGCCAAAAGGGCCAGTAGTACCAGGATTTTCTTGGCTAAACTCACTGTTCAACCTGGGTTAGGGCCCACGTAGCCAAAAAATGGTTTCGTTGCTAGGATCAAGATCTGCCTAAGGGATTTATGATGTAGTGCCACTAGAACCCAAAAAAGAAGGAAATTGAAGAGTGGTTGGACAAGAAGATTCACGAGTTCGCGACACAAGAAAATAGAACTCCGCAGGTGTTTGAGAAAAGGTGGTTGGATCACTACGTGTATACGGAAATCCACAAGATTTTCTTCGCATCCTTTCCTTATGAACTGTATGAGTGGATCGCGAGGTTAGCCGACAGCCAGGGAAGGTGTAAGCTCGACCACCCAATAGTGTGGACTCTGGAATTATTCTGCATACTAGAGGCATTAGAAGATAAGATTGTGTGAGCTATGGACCATTGGCTCGACTAGATAATAGGGGGATTCATGACTGAGTTCACGGTAGACATGACCGTAAGCTACAATGAAGTAGAACAACATTCTCTCAAGGGACCACAAGGTAAGTATATTAAATCTTTAAATACCTGGATTAAGATGTTGTTATGTGAAAAGCAGGTTATGCAAATACATTAATGTTTGGGATGACGCGGAGTGGAAAGATTTACAAAGGTAAAGGGGAATTAGTAAACAATTCCTTAATTTCACCTTTGCAAGGAAGTGAGGAAGAGCTCGCTCAGATCTCTCCGAGAAGTGCAGTCAGTTTCATAAGGCAGCGCATTCCACAGTTACCACCTCCACCCACACCACAACCTGCTTCACCTCCCCTACCTCCATCTCCACCCACTCCACCTCCACCAATCCCGTAGTTCAGCATGGCGAGCCCGATCAAGCTACCTGTATTCAAAGGAGTAGGGAATGAGGATCCAGACTAGTTCTGGTTCATGGTAAGAGCAACGTGGGAAGCGCAAGGGGTCACAGATGACAACATTAAGAAGGCTACATTGGTGAGCTCATTGTAGGATCGCGCATTGACATGGTATATCAAGCACTCTAATGACCTCCCAAATGCAGGGATAGCAGAGATCCAGAATGCATTGAACAAAGAATTTAGCCGACCGAAATCAGAGACACGGTCAATCATTGGGTTTACAGAGATCGTGATGCTTCCAGGTGAGACCCCCTGGGATCTAGATCAGTGGCTGAAGAGTATGATCCGCGAGGCTAATATGACGCTCATGGATGCACAACATCGCGTATGGTTTGTGGCATCCCTAATGCCGCACTTGAGGATGGCGCTGTCACAACAGAAACTATCCACCCAGGCCGAAGCATTGGAAATGGCGATGAGGTTGCATGAGACCCGATACAAGATCCTGCGTTGGGAGTTCAACAAATCCACGTGAAACTACAAAATCTCTGCCTAGAAATACGGAGCTTGAAGTAGGATAGGGCACCGCGGCCAGAGGTGCGTGAAGAAGTATGGTGCGTAAAATGCAAAGGCCACGGCCATGACATGGACCATTGTCCAGTATTCGCGAACTACTTGGTAGGAGGGGG
>APFE030070263.1:113188-126240 GCA_000404065.3 Pinus taeda | reverse complement strand
TAAGGTTGCCTGTTGTTTCTTATGTGAACTCTTCCTCAGAGTAGGGTTTTAGCCTTTGTCTCTTCTCACCTTGCTGATCTGTAGACACCCCTGTGGGTGTCTCTTCTGGTCTGTCCCTTTTTTTGGCTCTTTCCTCATTATGAGGGGTTTGTAGCATAGGGACCTCAGCTGGCTTTACTTGCGTTGAAGGGCCTTGTTCTTGACCCTTTTCCTGGATTCTAGATGGTTGTTCTGCCATTGTATTTTGATGCTCTCAATGTTGTACTTCTTTGCCTTTCCCTGCAGGTGGAGTGGTTTCTTGAGCAAGCCGTTGTGAAGGTGTAGCAGTTGATGTGCTCGCTCCAATATGTTGAGGCCGTGTGAAAGGTACCTGTGCAAAATAATCCAGGTCAATTCTCTTCTCATAGTCTTTCATTTCTTTTTCTAATCTTTCTTCTCCAGTAAGATCTTCAACTAGTGTGCCCTCTACCCATTCCTGTCGATTAGCATATTGTTCAATTTGAGGGATTGGCTGGTGCACATATCCTGAAAGCTTGTTTTTGACTCTTCTAAATCTTATGAAATGTTCAGGGTCATATGGTGCCCAATAAAAGCTTTGTTTCAGCATAAGTTCATCTCTTAGCATCTTGTCTGCATCATTCCAAGCTTCTTCCCTCTTATTGAAGACAAAAGTTCCCAATTGATGTCTTATCTTGAACTGTGCCTTTTTGTTTTTGCCATGGAAATGAGTCAAATCTGCACTACTAAATTGCCTGAAATATTCCAAGGCAAAGAGTCCCATGGGGACATATTTTGGCAGCTTGTAGGGGGATAATTCACAACCATAAATCCTGATCACTGTATGGTTTTGGTAGAAATACCAGTCACCAATGTTGTAGCCCGTTGAAAGATGTAAAATTCTCTGCATTTCAGCAGCGAGCCTGCCAGGAGGAGTCATTATCAACAGGCAAGTGGCTGGGTAAATGAATATGTCAATGAATTCACAATATGTATAAGGTGAGAGGTGAACTTCATGAAAAACTGAGGTCCAGAAAATGACAGGTCTCCTCTCTCCTTTGGAGTCTAGTTTCTTAAGAGGAATTTGGAAACTATCAGGATGATAGCACAACAGCAGATGATATATGTAGGATGTATACTTGAACACTCTTTCTCTCTCCAAAATCATAAATTGCTCATGGATTTTATTTGCTATGAAGGTGGCATAGTCATACATGACAGCAGGGGGTTGTCCTGGAGTGAAAATGGACATCAATACAAACACAGTTTCATCAACAAACTCACTGGTTTTGCATCCTAGAATGTAGGATATCATGTCTATTAGGAGTTTCCCTGTCTCATTGAATGAGACTTGATGATAAGGTGGAGGATGATCAGGCTGGCACCGTGGTAGCATAAACAACTGACCTAGTCTTGTTATTTCTGAGCTAGGCATCTTTGCACCTTGATCAAGCAGGAGTTTCATGGTGAGAGGAACCAAAGGCTGAGTTGGCTCAAAGTTCAACATCTCATTTATGGACTGAGGAGTAATATAGAACAGAACAGATCCAGATGGAGTGAGGATTGCTCTTTGTGTGGGATCATAGTTTTCACAGCATAAATGAATGAAATCAGGCAGCACATTAACTGAAGGGATGTAGTAGATAGTATGTTGGATTCCCAGATTCTTAGGACATCAGTGTTGTTTCTGTGGCTATTTCTAAATTGACAAAAGGTTTGCTGGTGAGACTTGAGACCCATCATGTCCTTGATCTAGAAGTCCCTGTCTGCCAGAGGTAACCATTCCATGTCCTTATGTGGTGCATTCAAGGGTGCAATGTTGAGAGCCACTGCAGCCTCCATGCTTCAATTGTTTGTGTTTTGACTGGAATGTAGGTTTATGCAACAACAGAAAATAGAACTCTGGCTCTAAGGCTTTTGTCAGGATATTGCAGACTGAGTTTTATCTTGTAGTCACCTCACTGGGTAGCATTCATGGTAGAAAAGGCGAATTATGCAGAGTGTATTGGGGAAGCTGGATAAAACAGTGAAAATGGCCTCCTTTTGCAGGTGATTTGACAAATTAATTCATTATTTCGACATTTCTTGGATTCTTTTTGCAGAGGAAGGTTACAGATAGGTGGCTTGGAAAGAAATTTTGGCAAATTCTTGCTTTTATCAGCTCACTATGCTTTTACCTGGGTTATAGATGGACTTTGTTGGATTTGTGAGTGGAATTTCAGAGACAATGAGCTTGAATTTCAGCTTGACGGGCGAGTTTGCAGAGGGAACGACAGTTGACAGGGTTACTATCGAACCAATGGGTATAGTGGTGACTACAATGCAGAGGTACAGGGGCAGGACTGTGATTTTGGGTGGAATTCTGGTCGTCCGGATGATTCTTACAGAAAAATTTGGAAAGAACAGGGTTTACGAGTGAATTCCGGGTAAATACCTGTTTTATGGACGTCTGGTGCGAAATGCAGTTGCAGACTGAGTGGAGGAGGCCGAGCTTGCTGAGTGGATTCACCTGGGTGGCGGACTGTAACTTTGGTGTTGAAATGGACGAAATTCACATGCACAGGGTGTGCAAGTCAACCAAACAGAAATGAGCAAAAATAATTGATTTCCCGAGTTTTTATCAAAATTTAGACTTTTTTCGGGCTTTTGGCGCTTTTTGGGGATGACGTCAGCATGACGTAGCTTTTGTCCGGTAGTGGAGTACGAAAGGTGACGTGGTCACTAACGCGGAGGATGACATGGCGGACACGGCGGATGAAGAGTAGCGCGGGTGATGACGGGATGGTGACGCGGGCAGCAAGACAAACGACGGTTTATGGTTTCCATCGGACCGCCTTTGGTACGGGGGCAGTTTATGTCAGAGCGGGCCCGATGCAATGAAAACATGACAGGTGTTCCTGGGTACGGCAGGAATATCGCTGTCCATCGGGTACTAACGACCGGGCATTGGGGTGCCTCCGATATTGATGAGGGCCGTTGGATCCGGAGAGCGCGATCCAATGGTTGACGGGAAGGTAAGGTGTCGGAGGTTTATGAAAGGAGCACACACGATATTTAAATGTTTTTAAAAGGTTTGGAGGGTTAAAAACTTTGGGTTATCGGGAAATGTGGACATGGTTTTTTTTAATTAACCAAACGTTAATTAAAACCCATTTTATGCGCGGTGGATATGGTTATTTGTTTGACCAAAGGTCTAACAAATCTCGGCGGGATACATGGTGGGTTGTCATTGGCCCCAGGTGGACCAATGACTCCCAATTTTTTTTTAAAACATAGCCATATTAGGCGGGGGCGGGATATGTATAGTGTTTTTGGGTTTTATGCTTTTTATACATAGTAGGGGTAGGGAAACTTAATATAAGAGTTATATAATAAAGTTAGGGTGTAATATGACAAATGATAGGGAAATGCTAAGTTTATAAAGCAAAACTTAGAGATTTTTTTTTTTTTAGGAAATGAAAGGGAAATGGGATGCTTATGTTTACACAAGAAATGTGGCTTGTCTTTACCAAGTAAACACAACGTTTCACTTAGTAATTCTAAAAAATGAAATGGATTAGGACCATTGAGCAAATCTCAATATCCCTAGGGGATGTTAGTGAAGGTTCTGGGGGAAATGAGAGGGGAAGTGAGTCATGCTCCACTGAACTATAGCCACTTTGCCATGATGCTTGTGATACTCTTTAAAACTGAACATCACCCTGCTTCTGCAACATCAGAATTATCTGCCTACCCAACCTAAAACACCTAGCATTTTTCTTCCTTTGAGTGGGTGCATTTGAACTAGCAAACCCTGCTTTTCCTCTTTTCTTTTGGCTGCCCTCTTATCTAAATCTATCCTTTTCTCTACCAAGGGCTCAGATTGAGCACTTGGGCCCTTTAATTCTCTTTCTCATCTAGTGATCTGCCAAGCTTGAACTGTTTGAGCAGACCTTATTCTCTATTCTAAAACGAGAAATTTAAATATGATCTAGCCAGGGTTAAACTGTCTGGCCATTCATCAATTGTGAGAAAGTCAATGATTGCACTTTTCCGAACTTTCTATACAACATGTAGTATAGTAGTAGCTTTTTAACAAGCCACTTCCCTGGTCTTTCTTTGGGATTCCTTTCCTTTCTCTTTATCTTGAATTTTGATTTATTGATAATATGGAACCTTTACAGCATGGAAAGGATGATCATATTTGGTATTTCCACAGTCAATCATGAAAAATGGCACCTATTGGTATAGGAACCTAACAGTGGCTCCACTTGGGGATGGCTTTTCCAAGAGAAAAGCCAAGAACAGCAGGTCAGATGGCTTTATTCTCATTTCTTGTTGTGATTTGAAGCTTCCTTTTGCTGCAAGCTAACCAACTGAACATTTGTTGCATGGATGCATTTCTCATAAGTTGATCTGAACCTAACTGCAGCTCTGTCTTTGATGGTTGGTTAGAATTTATGCCACCATCTCTACTTTTCCCAAGTTCCCTCTTGATTGTTTGTGGTAAACTCAAAATATATACCAAGGGTGGTATAGTTGTTTGCTTTTTCCTCAAAATTTGCTACATCTTATTTCCTATCCTATTGCTGAAATGAACTGCTTAAAAAAAAGCATTTTTTATATGCAAAATACATTCTTGTTCTGTCAACAAGGAGGATCAAAATAATGCTTGAGCATTCGCCCATTTACTGGCCCTTCCTGAGCTTCTGTGGCATCCAAACTCTTCAAAAAATAAGTATTGTTTCCTTGTACAACTTGAATGACAAAAGGGCCTTTCCACAGGAAATCAAATTTGTCATGTTTTCCTTTGTCTTCCCTTCTAGAATCCCACTTTAGCACTTTGTCTCCTGTGAAGAAATCCTCAACTTTTGTTCTTTTGTCAAAAATCTTCTTGAGTCTATCTTGCAGAACCTGAGTTCTCTGATATACTTCCTCTCTAGATTGTTGCAAGTGAATAGTTTGATTGATTCTCCTTTGGATGTCATTGGGTTCTGCTCGTAACTCTTGCAACAATTTGATCACAGGGATTCCCAAGGATGAGGGGAACACAACCTCCATGCCATAAACCAATTCATATGGGTTGGTTCCAATAGATCTTTTGGTGGTCAATCTGTCTGCTCACAATGCATTTACTAACTTTTTATGCCAGTTCTTTTTGTTCTCCTCCAAGAACTTTTTGATGATGTTGATCAGGCTTTTATTGGATGATTCTGCTAGACCATTACCTTGAGGGTAATAGGTTGTGGAATGACCTAAGGTAATGTGGTATTTGTGGCAAAAATTGATCATTCTTTTGGACTTAAAGGCAGCAACATTGTCTGTAATAATCTTCTCTCGACAGCCAAATCTAGACAGGATATTGGTTTCGAAGAATTGCATGATGATTGAGTCATTGGCTTGCCTACAAGGGATAACTTCTATCCATTTGGTAAAGTAGTCTGTGGTAGTTAAAATCCACTTGTGTTGTCCAGAAGAGGAAGGATGAATTTCACCAATGAAATCTAAACCCCATTGTTGAAAAGGCCTTTCAGTTGAAATAGGTTTGAGGGTTAACGGTAACAACTTTCTTTTGCCTTCAAAGATCTGGCATTTATGGCAAGAAACTACAAATTTTATCACATCAGCAAATAGGGAAGGCCAGTAAAACCCAGCTCTTAGTATTTTGTTAGCTGTAGATTTCCAATATAAGTGTCCTCCACAGTCCCCTGCATGAAATTCCTTGAGTATCTTTTCATTTTCATCCTGAATTAGGCAATTGAGCAAAATACCTTCATGATTTTTCCAAAATAAAACATTGTCTATAATACAAAACTTTGAAGCTTTTATTTTCAAGAATCTCTTTTTAGTCCTGGATAACCCTTGAGGAGCTTGCAGGTTTAACAATACAAAACATATATCAGTGTACCAAGGTGATTATAAAAAGGCCTGATTGATCTGTGGAGTCGCCATCTCCTGTTTGCTATCCAGTTTATTGATGTCAAGGGCTTGAAAGTTGGTTTCAGTCATTAATTTAGCTAACCCTTGTCCCTTTATGAGTTTTGTTGGCTTGATTTCAATGTCATACTCTTAAATGTTGGCTATCCATTTGCCCCTTTTACCTTCAATTCCCTCTTGAGATAGAATATCTTTGACCACTGCATTTGGAACATAGGCAATTACATGAGAGTACAAGATATAAACTCTAAAATCCTTTATGGCCTTTACAAGAGCATAGGCTTGCTTCTCCATGATTTGGTAGTTGAGTGGAGCATCTCTAAGTACTTTGCTGAAGAAAGCAATGGGATTTTCACATCCTAGGTCGTCTTTTTGTAATAGGACAGCAACAATAGTATGCTCAGATGCAAAGGAAAAGATTATGAAATCTCTATCAAATTTGGGGCTTGTGAGAACAGGTGTTCTTGTTAAAGCTATTTTGATTTCCTCAAAGCCTTTTTTAGCTTCTATTGTCCATTTAACTTTAGAATCTTTCTTCAGCATATTATTCAACAGTCTAATTAGCTCGGCCAAATTGGGAATGAATCTTCTTAGGAAATTGATCTTCCCTAGAAAGGCTTGTAATTCCTTGACGTTTCTTGGGTGAGGGACTTGAAGAATAACTTGTATTCTGTCTGGATCAATCCTTATTCCATCTTTAGAAATTATGTGACCTAGGAGTTTGCCTTCTTCCAGGCCAAATAATGATTTCTTTGGGTTCAATGATATGCCATATTTTCTGCAAATTAGGAACACTTGCCTCAAATGATCTAGGTGTTCTTGGTCTGATTTTGAAAAAGCAGTGAGATCATCAAGGTATATGACTAAAAAGTCATGGATATATTTAGCAAAGGATATGTCCATTGCTCTCTGAAATGTGGCCCCTGCATTTTTGAGTCCAAAAGGCATCTTCACATATTTAAAGGTTCCACAGGGTGTTGTAAAGGCAATTTTATCTTAGTCATCTGGGTGAACTAAGATTTGATTGAATCCTGAGAATCCATCTAACAATGAGATCCTTGAAGCCCCCACTACCCTTTGTAAAATGTGATCCATCTTGGGTAAAGGGTAGTGGTCTTTGAGAGAGACTTTATTCAAATTTCTCAGGTCAACACAAAGCCTTATCTCTCCAGTTTTCTTCCTAGTGGGCACTAGATTTGAAATCCATTTAGAAAACCTAATAGGTGCAATTATTCCAGCTTGATACATTCTTTTGACTTCCTTTTCAATAAGGGTAAGGAGGACTGGATTAGTCCTTCTCAGCTTTTGTTTAAAAGGTTTTTTATTTTCTTTCAAGGGTATTGTATGTTGGGTAACAGAGGTGTCATAGGATTTGAGATCCTCATAGCTCCATGCAAAGACATCTTGGAACTCTGTAAACAACTTGATGTATTTCAGTTTTTGGTCAGGAGGCAATGTTTTGGAGAGTTTTACCATTTTAGGATTTTATGTGGTTCCAATGTTGGAGTCTTCAATTTTTGCATTTAATGGTTGCATTTTTGGCTTTCTTGGAATGTCATTTGAATCAAATATATCTTCCAAAGGAGTCAGGCTTGTGGGCAGGACATTATTCTTCAGTTCAATTACTTCGAATTCTCCCTCAGTTATTTCATCAAAATCCATTTGTTTTAGCTCTTGTAGATTTTTTTCATTAAAAGTTGTTGGATGCAAAATCAAATTCGCTGCTTCAGCTGATATATTTTGCTCCATTTTTTCTATTTGATTTTGATCATCAATATTGCTTGTGTCTATGTTTGTACATGAGAATTCTTCTTTTAAAGTGAGGAAATTATTGATTTGGATATCATTATCAAACACTTGCCAATTTTTCACATTATCTGGGACAACAGGTCTGTGTTTGATCTCAGCAGTGAAGTGATGATTGGGCTCAAATGGCAGCTTGCAAGTGCTGGCAAAGGTTGCCAAACTATGTGCATGTAGGTTATGTTTTCTTGGAATTTTGGTGAGTTGTGATTCTAAGAAGGTGTTCAGTATTTCCATGGCTGCACCCCTATAAGCTCTTAGCCTAGAATCATTTCTAACAAACTTTCCCTTCATCTGTTGTATTATCAAATCTGAGTATCCTATAATTGAAATTTTGGTCACCCCTAGACTTCTAATTAGTTTAAGTCCCAGCAAAAGGGCTTCATATTCGGCCATCTTGTTTGTGCATCTGAAATTTAGCCTATATGCATGACCCTGAGCGTGGTAATTTTTCATGTTGTGTATCCAAATCCCTGCCCCTGCTCCCAATTTGTTCACTGATCCATCAAACTCTAAGTACCATAAGGTTTCTTGATCACCACTAGTCTCAAGAGTTTGAGAACTTGCTTAGTGGGTAGTAGATTTGAATTTTGTAGCTGACATGATATGTCTTGTTCACTTGTTACATCAATCACATCAACGATTTTTTGGTCCTGGGCACTGGATTATTCATTTATGCTCATTGTCTGTGCTGTTTCTAGGAGTTTGGCCTCAATTTTGGGCCACATCTCAGCATTTTATAAGATGAATGAATCCATATCAGAATGTATAGAATAGATGGGGAAGTTTTGGGGTTTCTCTTGACTGCTAACCACATATTTCATCAATGTTTTTTCGGTACAATCTCTTTGGGTGGCCAAAGACTGAAATGGTGGCATATGACATATCTAGTTGCAAAGATCCTTGGAGTTTTCAACCCCAAGATCTGGATAAGAGCATGCCATATTTAGGTGGGATATCAGCCACCACCACATCCATTAAGATTGTTTTGGCTGGATATTGCACTAAAGACACACAAAGGTCTTTGATTAGGCCTAGACACCTGACCTGGATGGAATCAAATGAGAACAAGTCCTTATATGGCCTTGTGATGTCTAGATCTAGATTTTCCATCACTGACTTGGGCATTAGATTATGGGAAGCACCTGAATCAAAGATTGCATTATGTAACACTTTGTCATGAATGTTCAAGCTCACATAGAATGGAGGAACTCCTCCATCTACTATCTTACCATTGACTTCAGGACCAAAAAATAGCTCTGGTTGGTCATCTAGGACATTGACTGCATCCCTAGTATCTGATATTTGAAGGGACCTATTAATTTGTTCCCTGTAGACCTCATGTTTAGCCAATTCTGACAGTGGCATGGCTATTTTTATCTTACCTATTTCTGCTTCTAAGTTGAAAGGCTTTTCCACTTGAACTCTTGTATTATGGACAACAGACTTTTCCTTTTCTGTTGTGTTTTCCATGTTCTTTTCTTTATCAGGACTGTTGTAAGGAACTGCATCTGCTTTGGAATTTACTACAACAGATTTATTTAAACTTTCTTTTGGAAAGGAGAAAAAAGATGGTTGATTGTTTGATGGTTCCAGGTTTGAAATGTCCTCTATGATGAGCTCTTTTGGGTTGACGTCTGTCTCAGCAGGGAGTTCTGTGAGGGGAGAAGTATCCTTAGCTCTCTTGGGTTGTTTGGTATCTTCCAATTTGGTAGGTTCAGGTACATTTATTGTTTTACTTCTAAATTTGTATTGCTTATGAACCTCATAGACTGCTGCATCATAGCCTTCTTTAAAATCAAATGATTCTCTAGACTTGGTTTGAAATTGATTTAAATTATGAGCCTCTTGATCATTCTGTGTTAGGAAAATTTGTTGCTCGCCATTTAAACCCATTAGATTAATTTGTGTGTCCTCTGTAGGCTCACTAGAGGTTGAGGCTTCAGCATAATTCTCTTGAAATGGGGGTCTGATGGTCTGATCAGGGCCAATCCTTTCAGCATTAGGGTTTTGATTCTTTCTAAAGTTTGGGCTTCTTGTTGTGTTACTTGGTTGTCCTTCCTAGGATGATTTCCTTTCAATAGTCTGCACTCTATCTCCTAATCTGTCCATACCTTTAATGATTGCATCTAGCTTTTGCTCAAATGCAGAAGGCTCTTCTTTGAAAGTTGTTCTTCTTTCAGTTCTAGCCCGGTTTCATTTAGCAATCAAGTTTGCCTCTACACTAACAACTATATTCTGCATGTCTGCTAAGTTTATTGGGGTTCTTTCCCTCAGCTGATATGCCATGTCAGAATCAAATCCATCAGGGAATTTGATCAAGGCTAGGTCAGGGGGAGGTCTAAGGTTCAGAGGAATGGCACTATAGACATTATTGAACCTGGCGCAATAGTCTTGAACAGTTTCTTGTGGGCCCTTTTTTAAGTTGTCATATTCAGTTAAAATATGTAAAGGGTCTTTCTTCTTTTCCCATATGTTTAAGAAGGATTGATATAGGGCCTCTGGATTGGCCATAGAATTTGCAGCAAGTGCTCCAAACCAGGTCCTCACATCACCAGTTAGACTTTGGACAAAGATTTTCATTCTCACATCATCATCATCAATTTCATAGTTCTCAAAATAATCTTGCATTTTCTTGGTGTGTTGCTGAGCTGTATAGGAGCTAGTAACATCAAAGTAGGTGATTTTACTTTGGTAATCTTGAGGCATAGCCCCTAGATTGGCAGGCAACTGCAAAGGAGCATAACGGTTGGTCATATTTACAGTGATAAATGGGACAGCAGGAAGGAATAAGAGGGCTGGAACAGAGAGGACAGGAGTGGGAATACGAGTAGTGGATGGGGGGGTGGAGAGGATACTTTGAGGCGTGGATGAAGAACTTGCAGAGGCTGTAGTATTGACAGAAAGGACTGCTGCTATCCCAGGGGTAAGCTCAAATTTTGTAAGATTCTTTTGAAGTATATAAAGGTCTAAATCAACAGATTCTAAACTTTCTTGTCTCCTAAGGGTTTTAGGGATCAAATTAGGATTTTCAAAGATAGCTAGAGGATTAGGATCAGGATTTGATCGGGTGTAATGAGTTTTCTTTTTTGGAGCCAGCTTCTAAATTTATTTTTGGTATTTTTCCTTTAAATATGTTTGAAATAGGGACACTGATTACCTTTGTTTAGGTCCCCAGTGGAGTTGCCAATAATGTTATCACTCAGGTTGTTCCCTGGCTCCAGGAGGGAATACGGCCGAGGTAACCACTAACCAATCTTTTAGCTACAGATCCTAGCCAATCTGCAACCAGAGAGGGCTCTCTCTTTGTGATTTAGATTTGTTTGATTATATGTTAGGCTAGTTATGAAGCACAAGTTTTGTTTGGTGTCTGGAAGATGACATTCAGTAGAACAAGGCAATAACTTGAGAGAAGTTCAAACCATTGGGTTGATGGAGTCTAATGGAAATAAACTTTTGGGTATGGTTTCTTTGGCAATAGGAAAATTGCAGAGCAAGATAATTAAACACAGAACAACATTGAAGCTGAAATAGGATGAAATGAAGTCAAGAAATGAAAGGCAATCAAGAATCTTTCATTATGTGAGGGAAATTGTGTAAACATTATCAGGGAGCAATTAAGAATTCCTTGATGATATTTAGTGTGTAAGAACCAAGGAGACAAGAGTAGTTAAAAATTCTTGCCTATGCTAGTCCTGTGGAAAACATAAAAAACTACAGGAATTGAACAGAGAGTACAACAAATTAAATTATGGGTTATCCTTTTTTCCTGTAACTTAGAACATGATATTCATATGATAAATAAAACACAAATACAGTAAATCAAGAGTAAAGGAAACTTATTGATCCATGTATTAACACAAGAATTCTGCAATACATCCTTCTATCATCGATTCCACAACCAGCAAATTCACCAACACAGCATTCTAGCAATTTTATTTCAGAAGAGTTCTCAAAATTTACAGAGCAGGTCCAGAATGATATTCATCAGCCAACACTAATACATCTCTTTAGAAAGTATTTGTAAGAAGTTTACAAAATATCCTGTAGGAAAATATCAAGAAATAAATTTATCCATCTACTCTGGCAGGGCAATAACTGATGTGGAAAACTGCACAGCAATAAATGAGGAAATAACTATGTTGTACTGGCTGCTTTAGGTGTCCTATTATTGCTGACTTTTTGGCTCTAATAGTCGGTCGATGGCTGCTTCCCTGATTTGCGTTCCTGATGTGCTGTCATTTGCCACCTGTGCCCAAGTTTGTTTCACCTTTTTGGCACGAATTCCCTCCTTGGTTTATTTGATTTTATGATAGGAGACCCTTATATTACCATTTACCTGTAATGCAGACAGTTTACAAAAAAGGAGAACCAAACTACCTTGGTAAGACCTCCAGCATGCTCCGCCACCATTGATCTGTTGGTAATTTATGCTTTCTCAATTTAATCAATGTCTCGTCAGCTTCAGTGTACCTATAATAATTTGGCTGGAAATAAAAAAGATGTGCTACCTCATGCTCAATAAAAAACAAACTTTCCAGTTTATCATATAAACTTTGTCCGGAGGGAAGCATTGTTTCTTCTGAGCTACTTGATGATGCTGTAATGTGATTTTGCACATAGGTGTTTAGCCTATGAGCATACTGTTCCTGTTTTAACAGCCTCTCACTGCTAGTGACTAGGCGAGGTAAACCTTTGCTCTATAATATTGCAAATTTATGTCTGAAGGCATCTATCTCTGTCTGCATTTCCTGACATTTTTTTTCTACAGTTTGAACATAATTCCTCATAGTCAATGTTATCACAAAATCATGTACTGATGGCTGCTAATCAGTTAGACTCTATGTAACTATTTCAGACTAGACTCTTGGCTAAGGATTAACCTCCCTAACCTGAGAGGGCTCTCTCAAAGATTAATGATATTGATTAATGATAATATAGATGGCTAACTCTATCTTGGTTTTGTGTGTTTGTAGGTTGAAAAGATGAGGGCTTGCTGCCATTGGGCTATGGAGTCAGTGAGAAAGATAAGGATAACAAATAACTCTTCTTATAAAACTGAGGCTTGTATATACTTCAATGAAAGAGTGACACATTAAGGAAAGTCTCAATAACTTGAAGTTCATAGGAGTCAGAGCATGTGGGCATGAATTCTGAATAATGATACATCAAGGTATTCAAAAGGAAAGAATTTAAAGGGATTGATCAGAGTTTAATACCTAAAGGAAGTCAGAGCATGAGTAACCATGAATTCTGAGTAATAAGTATTAAAACATTGAAGAAAACATCCAAAGATAGGACCCAAGAACTCAATTCACCATAGTTCAACACTTAAA